>KV875265.1:131586-167090 GCA_001879505.1 Calonectria pseudoreteaudii | reverse complement strand
TAAAGAATTATTTTTTTACTTACCCCTTTAGCTCTAATAATAAAGATATTTATATATAAAACTATCTCTAGAGCTTAATCTAGATCTAATAGTAAAAGTGAAAAGTATAACCCTTTTAGAACTTTTACTAGTTCTAAATTATTTTTAGTAATTATATTTTCTCTTTTTAACTTAATATTATAATTATTTTTTAAAGTTTTAATTTCTTTATTTTTATAAGTTTTATATAATAATTTTATATTATTAACTTTACTTTTATTTAAATTATATTCTATTATTAATTTAAAGATTAGTTTATTTTCTTTAAAGATATATTAATTAAGTATTTTATTTTTAGAGATTTCTATTTCTAAAAGGAAGTTATTAATACTCTATACTAGTTCAATAGGTATTTATTTTCTATTAAAGAATATATATTTATTAAAGGTTATATCTTAGGTTAAGATAACCTTTCTTATATATAGTATTTAAATTTTGAAGATATTAGTAAATTTATATTTAACTAAATACTCTATAAATACTCTTAGTTCTAGCTTCTATAACTTTTTAAGATTTAATTATATAGTTATTATTAAAATATATATCTAATATCTATAAATTCTAAAATATAATATATATAACTTCCTCTTATAGAAGAGTTTATATAGGGTTTTCTACTTATTTACTTTATAAAAAGTCCTATTTACTAAATATATAACTATTTCTATTATCTCTTTCTAGAGATTATATAATAGCTTTAATAATACTCTTATTACTCTTTCTTTCTTTATTATAATTCCCCTAGTTTTCTTTACTTTATTATTCTATATTTATATATTTAATATTAATAAGAAATATATAATTCTTCTTTTTTATAATTAGGTTTTAATCTTTTTAGTAAAGAGTTTATTATCTAATCTAATTACTTTAATCTTATAACTATAGTAATTCCTTATCTAATTAATAAAGTTTTTAATATTTTAGTAGTTATTTACTTTACTTTTACTATATTTAATAAAATATATAAAAACTATCTTTAATTAAGTATTTATTATAAATATTATTTGTTTATAACTTTAAAAGTTTTCTTTAAAGTCGGTTTAATTGATCTAGACTTTGTAGTAGGGTTTATCTCTCTTGTTATTTAGTGGTTTATGTGATATCTGATAATATACTTTCCTTTAGCTATAGTCTTTGTACTCTATTATCTTAAGTCTTTTTAGTTTAATACCTAATATAACTATATCTAGCTTATCTAAGCTAAGTAATCTAATATAGTTTATTTTTATATATTAAAGATTTTTATTTTTAATTAATAGTAGCTTTAGATCTCTAAAAGAAAGATAACAATATCCTACCTAGAATACTCTATAATCATTAATCTAATCTAATAGATTATATTAAAATATATATTACTTAAACCTTTTTTTAATAGTATATATTAACTATTAAGTTACTTATATATTAATTTCTTATATTCTAGCTACTATATAATTCTTTTATCTTCTAAGAGTTAATAAGAAATAAGATTAATATTAAAATTAATATAATATACTATATTATAAAGCTAAAGTATTCTATTATTACTATCTAGCCTTTTTATAATTAGGTTAATATTACTATATCCTAGGATTAGTATTTTTAATATACTAATAATAACTATATTATATAAAACTACTTTCTTAAAGTTCTTAAATCTTACTAGGTTATTAAATATATATAATATTATATTTAAATCTAGGATTATTAAGATCTATAATAGATATACTTCTAAGGATACTAGAAATATAATTCTTAAATATATTATATTAGTTATACTTTTAATATTCTTTTAGTATTATATAGACCTTAACTTCTATATTTCTTTTACTTTCTCTCTTAGTTTTATACTTTCTTATAAAGTTTTCTTTATTTTTCTTATAAATAAAGAAGTTAATATAAACTAATTAAGCTAAAGTTTTTTAAATATATACTAGTAATCTAGAAGTATATATTTAAATTAACTATAACTCTTATATCTTTTTTAACTTTTTTTCTTAGGCTTATTATTACTTTCTTCCCTTTTATACTTTTTATTATTTGGTATAGCTCTTAAATTACCTTATTTATTATTACTTTCTTCTTTTCTATTATTAATATAGAAAGATTAGCTTTTTAAGGATATTATCTTTAAGTTCTTTTTAGACTTAATAAGCTTATATATTATTATAATAACTTCTAAAATTATGAGAAGGTTTGATTTTCTTTTATATATTTGAGTTATAATTACTTTAGTAGTTTTTATAATCTTTGTGTGTTAATAGGTTATTTTCCAGATATATATAATAGATTTATTTTTTTGTTTTTTTTGCTGGAAGCTTTCTTATAGTATTTTATTATTACTATCTTTATTTAGTAGGTTAAATATCTCTATAAATAATATAGTAATTTCTTCTATATTTTCTTATTTTTTTTTAGATATTTTCTTTATTTATTTAGTATTTTTTTGAAAGTCTATTATATATACTAAGTAAACTAAAGAAATAATATCTATAAAATCATATAGCTACTATCTTATTTGAGTTTTTATAAGCTTATATTACTTATTTTTAATTAAGATTTCTTTCTACTAGTCTAGCTAATCTAGGAATCTTTTCTTACTTTTAAATCTTTTTATTATAATATTATATTTACATTTAAGCTTTAATTTTATATATTTTTCTCTAGATATAACTTTTATTTTTAATATTTATATTTAATCTCTTAAAGATTATTTTTTTTAATTAAGATTTTATTTTAGTTTAAATAAGATAGAGTTATAGATAACTTTATATATATATATTATTTCTATTTATTACTTTTTATAATCTTATTTATTTATTTTATAATAATAAAATACTTTAATATATACTTTTTACTAAGTTAATATAAAATCTATATATTTAAAGATATTTATTTTATATAAAAAGAAAGCTAGTTTCTTTAGTTATTTAATAAGCTTTTTCTTTAGGTTATTGGAGTTTATATAATTCTATAGTTCTTTAGATATTTTCAACTATAATAAGTAAATCTAATTATCTTAATTATTAATTCTAATTAAAGTAATCTTATTATCTTGTATAAAAGTTATTTTTATAATTAATTAATTATTTATTTAGTATATAGAGATTTTTATAATTATATTTTTATTATATATACTTAAAATTAGTTTTTAGATTAATTAATAATTTTTTAGTAATTAATAATATATTTTTTAGTATTTTTAGTATTATTTTAGTATAGAGTTAAATTTATAACTATTACAAGCTTTAGTAATATTGTATTGTATATCTAAGCTAGGGTTATGACCCCTGTTTGTACTGTATATTGTGTCTATATATTAATCCAGAAATATCCTTTTAACTACCTCACTTTTAATCCCTGTCATCGCAGCCTCCAACAAAAGGGGGAGCACTTAAAAACATTGGAGACCAATGGTAGCTTGGTTGGGTGTGCGTCATTCTCGAGCGACAGCAGGCTGCTGGCAGTGGGATTGGACGATGGAACAATTAAGGTTTGGGACGTGGCAACCTGGACCCACCGCACACTCGAGGGCCACAGCAACGGTGTCCTGTCAGTGGCATTCTCGACTGATGGTCACCTACTCGCCTCGGCATCATCAGATAAAACCGTCAAAATATGGGACACGGCAACGGGGCAAGTTCAGGGCACACTTGAAGACCTCTCCGACTACATTTATTCTATCGCATTCTCACAAAATATTGAACTGATGGCCTTGGCACTCGAGGGGGGCACAATTAAGGTTTGGGACTTGGCGACACAAAAATTCCAGAACACGCTCACGGGCCACACCCGCAACGTCACATCCCTCGCTTTTCAAGAAAATGGAAAGCTGATATCGGCATCCGACGACACAACCATCAAGATCTGGGATCTAAATCAACCAAGCACACAAGACACCCCCGAGGGTCATTCTGACAGCATCACATCAATTGCATTCTCAGCTAATAGCAACCTGATAGTATCAAGATCTTACGATCGTACAATCAAAGTTTGGGATACAAAACAGAGATCGCTAAAATATACACTCAAGGAACACACTAGAAATATTATTTCAATTATATTCTCAGCTAATAGTAAGCTAATAGCATCTAGATCTAGTAATACAATAATCAAAGTTTAGAATATAAAACAAAGATTACTAAAATATATACTCAAAAGATATACTAATTAGGTTACTTTAGTTATATTCTTAGCTAATAGTAAGCTAATAGTATTAAGATCTTATAATAGGATAGTTAAAGTTTAGAATATAAAATAGAAATTACTAAAATATATACTCGAGGGATATACTAATTGGATTACTTTAGTTATATTCTTAGCTGATAGTAAGCTAATAGTATCAGGATCTTATAATAGGACAGTTAAAGTTTAGGATACAGAATAAAGATCACTAAAATATACACTCGAGGGATATACTAATTAGGTTACTTTAGTTATATTCTTAGCTAATAGTAAGCTAATAGTATCAAGATCTTATAATAGGATAGTTAAAGTTTAGGATGTAAAATAGGGATCACTAAAATATATACTCAAAAGATATACTAATTAGGTTACTTTAGTTATATTCTTAGCTAATAGTAAGCTAATAGTATCAAGATCTTATAATAGGATAGTTAAAGTTTAGGATGTAAAATAGGGATCACTAAAATATATACTTAAAGGACATACTAATTAGATTACTTTAGTTATATTCTTAGCTAATAGTAAGCTAATAGTATTAGGATCTTATAATAAGATAGTTAAAGTTTAGAATATAAAATAGAGATTACTAAAATTTATACTTAAGGGATATACTAATTGGATTACTTCAGTTATATTCTCAGCTAATAGTAAGCTAATAGCATTAGGATCTCATAATAAGACAGTCAAGGTTTAGGATGCAAATAAGGGAAACATAAAAAAAACCCTTCAATTAGAAACAATATACCTCAATCTATCATTCTCTAATACAAATTCACATTTGTTTTTGGAGCCGGGGCAAAGAGTTATAAGTCTTAATGGAAGTCTGAATGACAGAGATGCTCATGCTGACAATCACATGAATGAGAACATGGACTCCGGTACAGACAACTTGCTCGAACCCAAGTTCACACCTCAACGCGCAGCAGTGCAACAGCTCTGGGGCTGCAGTTTAAACGAAAGGTCGGACTGGGTTATGTGGAATGGACAAGAAGTCGTATGGTTCCCTCCAGACCACCGCCCAGGCGATTACAAGGCAGTCGGCATAGCCCCCTCGCGTGATATGATTGCCATTGGTTCTACATCAGAGAGACTGCACCATATGGGTGATTTTCAAATATAAAGACCGACATGAGCAGCTGATCAGTTCAGATCGAATACCATAGATAGATAAATAAATATCACAGATAACACTCTCACAGTCCATTGCCTCGTGATTCTAATGCCAGAATCATATTGTTTCATAGCTATTGAATGCCTCACAGGTGATGGCCCTACAGGGGACATCCCCATCGTTAGCGAGCAGGATCGGGTGTCGTTTCGTATTGCCGCCGTTCCAAACGTGTCGATTCAGGGGAGATCATCGGTCATTTCAATTTGGCTTTGAAAGATGACACGCAAATCCCTACCCCAGGCTCGATTTCCGTTTAGTGGCCGACAACGTGTCGAGAGCCGGCAGTACCACAGCCTTTATGGTCAGGCAACCACTTCCGGCTTAGTTCTCGTACTATTTAAACCCGGCGAATGTTTCTGTTGTCTGATGGGAGTACTACCCTATCAATCAATTTGCCGCCGAGCTCTTCCAATACCCAATTTGTCACTCTTTCGTCAGTCGTACTGTCGCCCATTGATGACATCGCCGGGGGGGCAGTGCATTGTTTGAAATTTTTTAAGCCACCCCCGGGATAATGACTCAGATCGGGGTATAGGACCCGTGGTGTTGGCTCAAGCTCGACTTCTTTTGCCACACTAAATCACCCTGGTGTCAAGCCAAGCCCAAGGCCCAGCTTAACAATGCGACTACTATTTTCTCTGCGGGGTATCCTGTCAGGCTTCATCTCCCACTCAAAATCGAGCAAACGAGACTCCCTTCATTGTTGACTGGTCCGAACCAACGGCCTATTGGAGAAATTTTCTCTGATTGGTCGGCGCTCGCTGATCGCAGGTCTGTTCACCTCCATGCAATTCTGCACAGGTTCGAGACCATACCGCTGTTCACAAATCAAGCATAGCACAGAAGCAGAGAATGGCTTAAAAAGCGAGTCTATTGGTAATTGTTACTTCCGGTGAAAGATACCGAAAACGCTCCAAAGCCTTTCGGTCTCTCCCTTTGAGTTCATGGCATCCACTCTCACTGTATCCTTCCGTCTAACATTGCCATCGATCACCATTTGTCACCATGGATATCTTTCGCATTCTAGAGAAAGAGCTTGATGGTAACATTCTATGGCCGCATACATACGCTTACTCTAAAGCGAGTACGTTGTTTACTTGTTAGCAAATGATGCAAATACGTGGCTGACGGCAAAATTTAGTTTTCATCGGTAATCTTTGCTATCGTGATCAGGGGCGATGAGGGTCCTCAATCCATTCCTCATATATAACCCCTCCATTCAACCGAGCCCCATGAACTGGATGAACTGGGAGTCAGAACTAGCACACGAGGTTGGGGCGATGGGAGCAAGTTGTATCACCACCATGCATCCTTCATCTTTCCTAAAGGACACGTCACGCCCGAACTCACAGAAAAGATTTCGGAGATTGTGAGGGAAGCCGCGGCGCTTCTCGGGACCGACAAATAAGAAGAGACACATACCGAGGAAAAGAGCGACAAGGATGTGAGCCAACAAGATGCGTGCAACGAAAAGAAACTCCCTCCGCCAAGGGCCAATGTCCATTTCTTGTGGGATCACATCGGCGGGGAAACTACCACAATTGACACGACCAACACGCCGTTCTATTAGCGACAGGGTCACTACGTTTCCACTCTGAAGATGCAACGGGTTGATCCGGATATGGAGTATGAGGTGATCAGGTTCATCCTGAAGTGCAAAAAAGACCTGCTTCCACATGCTACCGAGCAAAAGGCCGCCTATGTCAATTACATTAACTGCACGGTGCACAACTGGGAACAGGCATATTATGGTAACAATTACCATCGCCTCCAAGTCGTCAAGACGAAGTGGGATCCCGCTAACTTCTTTCACAATCCTTAATCCATCAGGCTACTCGATAATAAGGTACCGTGCACGTTTCAGGGTGTGCCGAGTTATGAGGAAATGTTGAACTCATCCGAGGTGAAGCAGGTCAAAGAGTCGTGGCGAACAGATTCATCGAGGGCCCAAGGAGACTAACTTGTCTGGCCTCGAACAGATGACGAGGTCTATGAAACTGATGGGAGGGTTTGGTCAGGCGTAATTGATAGCAGATCTATCACCAAACATTTTGTTCGCGCCTTTTGGCATTCTTATCTTTTTAGGGGACCATACTTGTCTGTTTTCTATTGACTTTGACTTCCAGATACTCGTGTGACTTGAATCACAAACCTTGAGGGATTTCCCAAGAGTTGTCAGCAGCATGTCCTCCAGGAACCGTTATCCATGATTTCACTGGCCTCCAAGGCACTTCATACCGAAGTGGTCGCTATCACTTGATCGTAAGCTGTCCGTTGACGTCATGGTAAACATTTCTGATGGAGCTATGTGGAGTAGTACCAAAGTCCAGCTTGAAAGCTGTCTTCAGTATTTCTGTGTCATCAATAATTTCGCCCACTGAAGGTTTTCCAAATGCCAAATAGAAAATGTTGACTGGTTGAACCTGGTACTCGGTGTTGGGTAGCGGAGCTATAACCCCAGTCGGAGTAGTATAGCCGCCGTCAACACTCGATCCTGCAAGACCGATAAAAAATCTCTCTATGAATTCGTTAACATTTGTGGCTGCATCAGCGGTCAGGATAATAATGCGCTTACTCTTTTCGGCGAGGGCAACGTCGAAACTGCCGTCAGTAATGAACTTGAACGAGCCAAACTCGCCACCCGCTGAAACAGCCTCAGCTGAGAATTCGGGAATCTTGCTGGGCGCTATCATCTTGCATGTAGTGCCAGGGACTAGCTTTCCATTGCTGCCCACGCTTCCCAGATCGACAGGCCTCTTGGACGAGACCTTTATAGTGACTCCACTGTCGGGATCTTCGTGGGAATAGCCAAGCGTAGCAAAGTACTGCTTAGATATTTCAATGTTCTCTTGTCCCCCATCCTGGATGATAATAGCTGTAAAGGCGTTTCGCTCAATCTTATCCGAGATGGCGCCATTTGCACCAGGCAGCTCCGTAAAGAGAATGTAGTTTTGAGGGCCCCCAGACTCGTTATTGATGTGTATTTCATATTTGTTGACCATCCTGACTACTGGCGAATTGGAGGTTGAAATAAGATGAAAAGCGACAAATTTCAAAGCGAGAGATTATTTTCGGCAAACAAGTGCAGCACTGCTAATTTCAATTTCGGGGGGTTGGTTGGCGGTTCAAACTCGATTGAGCCAGAGGGTAGCCATCAATGCCAAAAACTGTTCCCAATCGCGATGGGCACGTCCGCTCACAAACTATCAGCGGTGTGCAAATATATTCACGCATTAGCCATGCAGCTAAGATGCAAATAGCCATCTAAATTCCGGAGCAGCTGGACGTGTTCGGCGATAACTATTGGTAGGCTCCCCTCAGCCAAGCGAACTATCGACTTGAAGTAAGCCACGTTCAGCGCTCCCGTACCAGCCACCGCCATTACTAGAATTAATTAGCCTAGAAACCAGTGAAGCAAAACAAAGCCATAGTGCTTTTGTGAAGCCATGTTTTGCCACGGATACATCGAGCGCGGGCAAAATTGCGTCTTGTAACGCTGCGTACCCAGATTGTCAGTTATCCAAAATTGGAGTCAGTTAGATATTGCCTGCTTTTTATTTTTGGTCAGGAAAGGGAAGCAAAACAACTGTCATCGCCGATTACCGGATGAGTGTTGGAATAGAATCCCACCAATGTGCCGTGATTTTAGATCCTTAACAGGCTGAATTCTCAATATACTACAGCAGACTCAGTTTGGTTCAAAAAGCTACATATAGCAACCTGCATAGATCAGCCGCTGAAAACAATCGTAATTCTGGCCTAGAGGTACTACTCAAATGGATCCAGAGCGACTTGTCATCCTTAATCTCCTTCTATCATGAAGTCTACCATCATTCTGTGACACAAGCATGGCCTAACATTGGGGGCCATTGTTAGCATCGCCAACTTATTGAAGATTTGGAATCCATACATTCGCTCGCATTTTGAATGATCGATTTCTTTCCTCTATCAAAGAATTCCCTCTAACGCTTCCAGGTAAAATGAGCTAGAGACTGCAGTGTTTCGGATAATACGGTTGTCAAAATCGACGGTGGGAGCTACAAATTTCTCAGTGACGCTGTAGTCAGTCATAGCATGAGACAGAAATATCCAAGTATATTGACGAGCTCAATAATCTCGCTGGACGTATCTTTCCCTCCAATTGTTTCAACCAAGGCAATTGTGACGTTCAAAGTAAGTAGGAATTATACACGCCCCATTTTCCTCATCACCCACCCCAGGCCCACCAAATCAGACATTTCCTGCCAGAAAGTGGTTGGGGTATCTGTGAGAGAATCTTCGTAGGCCTCAACTTGAGGCCGTTCCCAAACCAGATCGACCTCTTCCGGCTTGACATACTTTGTCTTTTTGTAAAACTTCCATCCAAAGAAGAGGAAAACGGCCAATATTTGCATCGTATAATTCTGAAAAAAGGCTTCAACGTCCCATGGTCTAAAAGCATGATATCCAAAGAATATAAGAATCAGGGTCTGAACAAAAATAGCAATCCAGGCGCTGTAGGGCTGAAAGTACCCATAATATGGCCTTGTTTTTCGGTCAACGCCCTGGACTACACAAGCCCGGTGGTAGTTGACAAAAGTAATAGACATAATGATGAACGATATGAGGCCACCACCTGTAATGATGCTAACTAGCCAGGTAATAACCTTGGCTGAACCACTACTGACCTGAAGAAATGAAAGTAGGGGAAATAGCATAACCACAAAGAAGCAGTAGAGAGGGACACCCTTCTTAGTACAATAGCATAAAAACTTTGGTGCCCGGCCTTCAAGAGCCAATGAGTACAATGTGCGAGTAGCACAGTAAACAAAGGTATTTCCTGCTGAGAAGATGGAAGTGAGAATCAAGGCGTTTACAATATGAGGCAAAACCCCGATACCTAACATCCTCATTGCAATCACATACGGAGAGGCAGCAGCAGTGCCGCCACTTCCGCTTCCGAAGTAGAGCTCTCGCAAAGTTTCGTGGTTGTAAGGCACAACGATTCCAACTGCCAAGGCGCCAACAATGAAAAAGACGCAGAACCGGTAGTAAACGGTAATAAAGGCCGACTTGATATAAATAGTCGGGCGCTGAGCTTCAGCCGATACCATCGAGATGTACTCGGGTCCAACAACGGTGAAGGCAGCGTTCCATAGAGCAGCAAGAAAGCCTTCAAACCGGCCAAGGTTGCCAGAAGAAAGATATGTCGCAAAAGATCCAGGATTCGAAAAGTATCGGAAGCCGTAGGCGTCGCCCTTGGGGTTGCCGCCGACCATGGTGATGAAGGTGAATGCGAAAAGCATGAAGATCAAGACAAGCTTTCCGCCAGATAACCAGAATTCAACTTCGCCGTAGCCTCGGACGGCAACAATGTTGATGAGTCCATAAATGACAATAACGGCAGCACAAATACCAGCTGTGGGCCCGGGGTCGGTGATGCTCTCGTCCCAAAATGATATAACAATAGACAGGGCGGTGATTTCGAATGGAATAAGGAACGCTTCATACAAGAAGAAATTCCATCCGGCCAGGAAGCCCAATGCATCATCAACCCAATACCCAGCGAGACGCACAAAGCCTCCCGCTATAGGCATATATGTACCCATTTCAGCCATCGAATTATTGACGAGAGCTACAACGATTGTGTAGAGTGTGTACGCCAACAGGAGGCTGCCAGGCCCGCCCCTTGCGAGACCACCGCCGATTGTGATGAACAGGGCGGTACCAATTGAGCCACCAGCAGCGATGAGCTGAATCTGCCGGTTATTCAGCTTGCGATGCAGATGGCCCATGTCCACCTGGCCAAATTCGCCCTCCTGAATGCTGCCATGGCTGTTCGGTTCAATCTTTGCATTCTTTTCCTCGTCGGAAGCCATCATGAGCCCTGAGGAAACGGGCCCCGCTCAAAGAACTGATGAAGAAATTTGTGATGAAATAGGAGAAGAGAAAAGGTAAACTCAAGTGCGAAAATTGCAAGGAAAAAATACAGCGGGCGACGTTTTATGGTCACCCAGAGCTTGGGTCTTGGCTCGACCGACTTTGGTTATCTTGCTCTCGCACTAATGTAACTGTTGCTACATCTTCCAGGGTAGAGATGGCCATTACTCGTGCCGTCCCGGGCAAGCCGAGTAAGCACCAAGGCTTGGCTAGTGGCCGACATTTGAGCTAAGATGAGCTTCTCCTTCTGTAACGCGCAAGCCAAGTCTTCTAGTGACGGGGATCATGCTTTGAATCCGGGGAACTGATAGTGGCCAACGGGGGGCCGCCAAGAAGCATGTGTAGTAAACGGCAAAACCTAAAAGTTTATAGAAGAAGGGGAGTCGAATCGGCGAAAAGTAGCAGTTCTTCAAGTCCTGAGGCTGAGGAAGCCATACCAAGAAACCTTTCCCCGGAGCTTCTTCCATCTCATATCGATCTATGCAGCGTTCATCGTAGATAAGAGTAGATTGGTTCTATCACCCCTTTGGTTATCATAATTTTGGACAATTGCAACCGAATACCCCTGGTTCTTGGCTGCTAAGTAGGGTCTTGGCGTTGGATGAGAGGGAAGGATATGGCTCCGCCCCCAGAATAATCACCACTGGCATCAGCTCAGCACCACCCGCAAACCTGCGGAGGATTATTGTAGAGCCGTGCACAAGAGTTCTAGAACGATATATCCCGATCATAGAAATATTCTAGCCCCTTCCTTTGGGTAACGTTCAGATGTACCACCCACGCCTTTCCATTTCCCTTCCAACAGGAACAACAAGCCTTCCGTTCTAGTCAATCTAAGAGTTCCTTATCGGCTAGGTTTTATCTAGGTTTGTCGCTATTCTTCTTTTGTTTCTTGGCGCGGGCGGGGTTGACTTGCTCGCAGCTAGCTGTGAAGCCAGGGGGGTCCTGTCGACGTCATTACTAGGACGCCGAGGTTACTTTACCAGCAATTGGCGGAATGGTGAGATGGCACAACGCAAATAGAAGTCTGTTTTCTGGATTGAGATATGTCAAAATGAGATAAATAGGAATCAAATTTTCGGATGCTGCACTCATTTACTTCATCGACATCTTCCAGAGTGTTTTATCTCCTTCACAGCGGAATTATCCGTTCTTGGCTTGATAAGCCCATCCACATCCTTGCGCTTCTCCCTGCGAGACTTCGCATAGCCATTATGCCAAGAGTTTCAAAGCAGGGAACTACGAGGGGATCCTGATACTGAACATCTGGAGGCATCCCAAAGTCCTCCTACACGAATGACGCAGCCGCGTCTTTTTTTCTAGAATAAGCCCCAACAAGCGCGCCATAGAAACCTGACGTCACGACCGGGGAGAAGTGGTTTTAATCTAAATGATAAGCTCAAGCGATCAACCAATAGGAAACGGCATGGAACGCGCGGAAAGCATGATGCGACATGCCATGGGAACATTCAAAAAGGAGTCACCTCCGCGACCGCCCAGGCATTTTGATGCACAAGAGTTCTTTTTCCATAACATAAGCGGCAGCATCTCGGTTCAACGGCTCGCATTCGTATCCCATCTTCGTTCGTTTACTTCCAACTGATAAAAACAAAACCAAGCCGCAGGCTCAATCGGGTGATCCAGGAACCAGACCACAAGGGTAGCATAGAATTGGGTTTGAACAAGATTTTTGGTCATGAAAGTCTGATCAATCGAAACAAAAGACCAATTACCCCAATATCATCTTTCAAAACAAACTTTGGCCTTGTAAATCAGAGAGAAAGTCATCCTCTCACTACTCCAGACGCCTTGGCAGGGCCGGTCGGCTTCAACACATAGCATCCATCACCACAGCAATTGCATTTGACCGTAAATGTTCAGCTTAGCTTCCTTCAGATCTCTTTGGAGAATCTTTCTACTGGCCCATGTTCGGCAGGAGGGGTCTCATCGGAAGCGCTTCATTACGTGTCTGCGCTCCCTCGATTGCATTGTGTAGGCCGCGATCATCTTGAATTTGAAGCAGTTTACCTGGAGGCAAACGGGTGATCTTTTTATCAAAGATGAAAATGGCACATCTGGCGATGCAATGTCCAACTATGATGAAACTCTGCCGCCCCTTCATAGTCATTGTCTGGCTTCATACTCCTGGTGTCTGCCGTTTCTTGCAGCTGGATACTACTGCAAGATTTGATCCAACTGTTGATGAAAGGCAAGCTCCCTTCTCTAGGCAAAGAGAAAACAATTATTTCCTTTTCAAATTCCCATACCATCAAAGGCAGCAGCACTACCTAGCATTACAACACCCCTTCTTACAGTGGTAGCATGCCCAGCCAACCGTGTCGCGACAGAATGTCCAAGACCTACACTAGTTACTCCGTGAGAGCAAACCAATTGATGCACAAACACAGAAGGTTGGGCAGCATTTGATGAATCCCAATGAACGTAGCAAGAAAGCCGCCAGACAATCGACCAGCGGGCGACACTGGCTCTCAGACCCGTTTCCAGATCACTCACACTCCCATTCAATCCTCCAAACACTTCGTTACTCCTCTTTTCTCAGGGTTCATTTGGTTGCGGTAGCGACTGACATGGTCACAAGGGCCTGGCCAACGCCCTGCCGTCGGTCAAACCAAGTGGCTGCGTGCCCAATTGCAGATAAATCAGCCCTCAATTAGCCATTAGGCAGGGCAAAATTATCATGAGCCTGTCTGAGATTTAGCCAACAGAAAAGACAGTCTGCTGCCGTGGAGGCAGCAACCAGAATAACTGCCGCCACTTCAGGGGTGCCTTAGCCCCAAACGAGCAGCAGCCGCGTTTGTCAGCACCAAGGAACTTTTGGTCGGCGCAATATACTACTTAGTCTTCAGCAACTGCCGTCTTGGCAAGGAGACACACTTGCATCCCGGCTAGACTGTCCACCCGTGGCTGGACAGCCACAATGGTCCCAAACAGGTATCTCGACGCGGTCCACGATCCCAACGCAAATAGCATGCATCTAATCAGCAGGGCCGATGTCTCCACAGTCGAACCAGGCAAGGCGCTTTTGTATGCAAGCAAGTTGTTCATTTGAGGGGCAGGGCCATTGAGTGGAGGGCAGTCCAGACAATCGTACGTTGTTTATGCGTGCAGCACGGAGCAAAGGAATCAAATCTTTACACAAAAGGTACGATGCAAACCCACAGAGTTTGGCGTGAGAAAACAGGACTGGGTTGTGTTTGCAAAATAAAAAGAAAGGAAAGCCGGGCCGGGTCGCACTTGCCATCGCTTTTCTGAGTCTGAACCCAGGGTGTGAATTCTAGACCGCCATCGGCGAACATCGCGCTTCTGAATCACCTCGCCAAATTTTCCTTCATCAAGGCCAACCGAATGGGGAATGCACATCGCCAACCCGCGGGGAAAATATCAATTTGGACCATTATAATGCGTGAATACGGCATTCTAAGCAATCGCAGTCGTTTCTCCATCAAAAGCCTCGAATCTTCCATGAGAACGCGACGGGACGTTTCACGATCGGCACTTTGGGTCCCGATAAAGTCGCCGCAAAAGCAACACCTTCAGGGGTGGCTTTTTAAAATGAACTGCTTTGCAATGGCTGCTGCTTCTTGGTGGCGGGTCAGACCATGAATTGTACCCAGCTAGCAAAATGCCTCAGCGGAAATGCACTGAAACAAAGTGTTGGTTCAGAGGTTTTATCTAATATTATCTCGAACACTTTCCCAAAGTTTCTTTCAGTTTCGGATCGGATGTTGTCCGAGCTGGCCAACGGGGGGGCTAAAGCCTTTGAGGGTTAAAGTGGCTGGACGTCAACGCTACGCCGAGTCTGTGTCAGTTGCATCACTCAAGGGGCTCTGCCGCCCCTAGAAAACACAAACTTTTAGCTCAATTCCCACCCGCCTTTTGTCTAAGTTGATTCTCCCTGGCAGGTGGCTTTGACTACAGGAGGCGTTGAACCAGTACAACCCGATATCGCAGAGAGCTTTGCATTCACTAAAAAGCAATCCGATGCATGAGCGTATCGACTTTAGTGATTCATGGTTTACCTTGAAGGACAACTCCGTTCGATGGATTCGTCCTGGTCTACCCACCATTTTGTGCGTTTTGATAGACTTCATTCGTAGCGAGGGAGAATAAGCCCTGGGCACATCGTTCAATTATTCGTGCAGCATGTCAAAAATTTGATCTCATTCAATAGAAAGAATGATGAGCATTTAATTCTATTCATTCTAGTACTAAGAATTGGAATCCACCAAATCGTGCCCTTTTTGGTTCCTGACGCACCAGCACATGGCATTCACCATCCGACATGTTTCTCCACATGTAACTTGAAAAAACAACGTGCTTGTGCTGTACACAACACACACAAAACAATGCCCTATATTTTCCCCAAGAATTCCAATTAATGACTATGGTATTGTATTCAACTCCAATAAAACCATAGCATTCTCGGTGTGTAGAATTTTTGCCGTAGGTATTGTGCCCCTCGAAAATCAATAACATACCCTAGAGGTTCATCCACTTGCCACCCCGGTCGAACCGCCCCTCCCCATCAAAACGGCTTTCTTTTTTTCAGGAAAAAACGGCGACTCGGGCCGGCGAATCCCTAAATTAGCGGTGGCACTCCGCAAGCGCGCGCCCGCTGTCAGGCGTTCGTAGCGTCGGCGCCAGCTAAAGCGGCCTCTTTTCCAAGCTTAGTAAAATAATGTAGGGGACGGCACTGGTGGGGACTGAGCATCTAGCGGTGCGCCTCATGTTTCATCTGATGTAGGCTCAATTAATTCAGTTTGCGCACGGCGATAAACTGGGATGAAACAAAGATCGGTCTGCAGGACCACGTTCTCCGATGGGCGTCTTCTATCGCTGAATACTTTGGATCGATCGAGCGATGAAGAAGCAGCTGGAGAAGCGGAACAAAGGAGAGAGAAGGGGGGGGAAAAATGGGTTTCTCAGACTCCCTGACGCAAAACGATTGGAACATGACAGTCCCTCGCATCTTGGGGTACTCCACAAATAGCCCGGTGGCGCGCCCTACGGGGCTCACCTCACTGCCGAGCGTCTCAGTCCGGCTCGTTCAGGGAGCCCCAAGGCCCCATGTTTACGCTCTGGGGGAGGGGGAGGGACCCTCTATTTGGCGGGGCAGAGAGAATGCCATTGCATTCATTGTCTTACGATTTTGGAGGTTAATGCTCCTGCAGGCACTAGTTAACCACCTTGCGGATGCGCCATGACAAACAGGATGAAAGCCACCAAAAGGGTGAAAGCCACCAAAAGGGCGAACGCCACGAAGGTGTCACCAGCCTCCGGGTCGCGCCCCCTTTTTCATCGCTAGCATCGATGAAGCCACGCGTGGAAGACATGTCAGATATGCCAAAGTTGCGATGAAATTAGGGCCGGGAAAACGGCATACGCCATACCTGCTGCATACGTCATAGTGAACGGTGAATACGCCATACCAAACGTGCTCTTCATGAGCTATGCGCCCGGATTATTATTGTTTTTTTTCTCAATGTGCTAGAGAGTATCAATTAGCTGTAAGAACATGCAGGCATCTATGCGATTGCAACTGCGTGTGATCCGAATATCCTAGCTAGGTGGGTTAGGTAGGTTAGAAGTTCCAAGAAGGGCCGATCATTGTGGGAATGATCGGCACGCATCCCTGCCGTTTTTCCATCTCGCCAAGTCGAATAGCTGGAGTCTCAGATCCCTTCCCAAATGACAAGTCAATTCGAGCACCCTTCAATGACCTCTAGCGTAATTCAGGAATGGCTTTTTTTGCAGTGCACCAATAGTCTATATTGGATTGTCGGTGAAAAGAAAAAAACGTCCTTGCCAAGAAGCTTTCACAGGTCCCTTTTTCTGGCTGTGCAAGGTTGGTTCGGGTGCTTGGCGCATCACTTGTTGGCCTTTGTTGAGATAGGTCCGAGCCACACTCGATTCATCATCCTTGCCTGTATCTCTCGTGTTCTTGTGCTCCAAATATTTCCAAATAGCTGGTAAATCACGATATGACTCGCTCCGATCGAGGATACGGGTCTGTTTTGGCACTCGATCTTGGAGCTGAAGTTGCATGTCTTAACCAGTCTCCACTAGAACTGCCTGTTTTACAACGGCAGAAGCGGCTGAAAATTGAAATGCATTGTCTTAGGACGGGCTGTATCGTGGGTCTACAACACAATGCGCTGGCTGCATGGTGTAGCATGCACGTGGAGAATGTGTCAAGATACAGTTAACCAAGAGTGTCATGCTGGTGCACACAGAAGGTCAATTTCGCCAGGAGGACTTGGCGTGATGAGATGCAACTGCAACAGAGTCCGAGTCGGCGTATCCAATTACACTATCCATCGTGTTTATGTGCACAGACCAGTGAGCCTTTCTGGTATCGGAGAGATCAACGTAGAAACCTGTGTCTGTGTAACAGTGTTTCCTGCCCCTAGTACAAAAAATTAAAATAAAAAATCCCGGTCGTAGGAAAAATAGAATCGAAACAGTCTAGACCAGCACGGTCAATGGGTGAAATGACTGATCGGCGGAACCGAGCCTGCTAGTCCAGTGTTGGGCTTCAATTTGGCCAATGCGCACGCTTGGACTGCATGGGGACCTCATCACGGATCACGGCGCTAACTGCCGGCCGCCGCCTGCCCGTGAACGCTAGCGCCCTGAGCCACTCTCAACGGTCACGGCCATCAGCTTCGAAGGGTGGCTGTCAAGGGAAGAGCCTCAGATCAGAAGCCGTGGGGGAAAATCAAGATAAAAAGGTCGTCAACTTCCCTCAAGTCGTCTGCTTTCATCATCACTCACAGCTTCTTTCACTTTCAACTCACTTACTCACTCACTCTCAACTCACTCACACAACTCGCCTTCTTCACTCACTCACTCTTCCAACTCACACTCCTAACCAACCAACCAAAAACCACCCCACCAACTTTCAAAATGAAGGCCGCTTTCTTCTCCGTTGTCGCTCTGGCCATGTCTGCCTTTGCCGCTCCTCTCCTCGATGTCGATGCCAAGGTCCAGGCCGACGTCGCCATCGGTGGCACTCCCATCATCAGCACCTACGTTGATCTGGTTGCCGATCTCCAGGTTTCCGTCAACAAGCTCGCCACTGTCACTGCCGATATTGGTAAGCCCATGTCGAGAATTTAATACAAGCTTGGACATTTTACACTAACACCATCCCAGACGTTGCTGTCAAGAAGGTCGGCAAGAAGACTGGCGGCATCACCGCCGATGCCTGCGTCGATGTCGCCGTTCCCGCTCTGAACAAGATTGTCAAGATCCTCGCCGAGGTCAAGGCCAAGCTCAAGGTCGCCGCCAAGGCCAAGATTGCCGCTGATGTCAACGCCATCGTCAAGGTCGATCTCAACCTCGTCCTCAACGTCCTCGTCAAGCTTGTCGTCAACGTCGCTGTCAGCATCAAGGCCCTCGTCCTCGCTGTCGGCCTCCGAGTCGAGGTCAAGGTTCTCATCCAGACCGTCTTCTCTCTCCTTGCTGACATCCTTGGCCTTGTCTGTGGCCTCGTCCCCAGCATCGTCGCCACCGTCATCGCCAAGGTCAGCCCCCTTGTTCTCGACATCAAGGCCACCATCCTCGTTGGTGTTGTTGGCAAGGCCTTCGCTACCGTTGCTGGTCTTACTGCCTGCGTCAAGCTTTACATTTAAGGCTTTTCGCTGCATTCTGTCATGGGATTATGAATACCGGAAGCATGAAAAGTCTATGTTAATACTGCCACTTTCTCTCTTATAACTTCTTGTAGAAGGATTGCGTCTACTACTTATATAAACATATTTATTAATTGACATTCTTCGAGACTTCAAGAACCTAAACCACTCAATAGTGACCTTGCCAAGTGATTGATTATAAATTTCATAGTTTTCCTTGCAACCAGCAGTGTGCCTGTTCCGTATTCCAGGCCTTTCACTGCTTATGCTGGATCACATTATGGGGGTGGATGATGATAGAGTCGAGCTTACACAAGATAGAAACAGATGTGGAATGTGATGCTGATGGGATTTTGACAAGTACAAAGACTCATCCAATAATTCATCATGTAACTACAGGACTAACTTTGTCATGTATCATGATGTGGTCTAAGATCAGCGTACTCTAAGACAGGCTGTGTAGCGAGAGTAACGGTTGACCGTTTAAAAATGGCAAGTATTTGTGATTTACTTTCAGCTTAAGTACAGTTACTTCTCCTCCACGCTACTGACGATTACCTCTCCCTCCGAATCATCCACCGTCTTTTGTGGCCCATTGAACCACTTTCTCGCACTCAAGAGATAGTATAGAGTAGCACCACCCCAGACAGACATGTTAATAACAACTGTGTAGTTCATGGTGTCAGGCTCCGGGTTTGGACCGCCGGTGGGGAACATAGCGAGGACGATCCCGAATATGAGAAACGTAATGGCGCACCAAGCGATCGGGATGGAAAACCTTCCAGTGTAGAAAGGACCCGGGGTGAAATCCTTTTGACCCCAAACTGCACGGGCAAAGATTGGCACGCCCCAAGCGAGGTTATTACCCGCCACGGCAAGCGAAAACAGAGCAGATGCGGCCGCTGTTGGACATGTCAGCAAGATGAGCTATCACCAATGTTCATTTGTGGAACTCACCGCTATCAATAAGACAAAGCAACCCGAGAACTAGGGCAACAAGCACGCTGGCCCAAACTGTGCGCAGGGGCTGGAATCCAAACCTGTGAGAAATGGGCCGCAGGAACCGCGAGCCTGGGATAGCACCATCTCTGGAAAATGCCCACATTTGTCTTGATGACGCCACCAAGATGGACGCACCCATGAGATACTGACAGATGAACAGGACAGTCATGAAACCTAGGGCGCCAGGCTTCCCTAGGGCGTCATAGTATATTTGCGCCATCGGCTGGCCGAAGGCTGAGCCAAGAACGTTGGAGATGTTAGGGTCCATTGTGTTGGCGATGACAATCAAAACGATGAATCCAACTCCCCAGCACATTCCGATTGACGACAAAATACCAATGGGAACCGCTTTAGAGGCGTTTGATGCTTCCTCAGAAATGTGCACACATGAGTCGAAAGCACCAATCGTCCAGATAGCGCTCAGCCACGCGAGCATGAAAGTCCAGCCTGTGGGCCAGGTGGTCAGGTTCTGGATATCGGTGAAGATGAAAGAGCCATCATTTCGCAATGCGCCACGGCCCACTGGTAGGGCAATGATAGTCGCCAAGATCAGTGCGAGTTGCTAGATTGAGTATTAGTCGATAATGCAAACTAGAAAGCAGGTTACGGGGATAAACTCACCATGAAGGATGAGAAGGTCTGGAGTTTGTTCATGATCTTCTGAGAGAATGTCACAAGCAAACCATGCGAGATTACGGTGCCAAGGAACACCGCATAGGTGATGTTGGAGGTAACTTCATATTCTCCATCAGTGGCAATGACAACCACGCTGAGCAACATGAGGGCGAAGCCGTAGTCGATAGAGCATAGGCCACCAACCAGGCCCAGACTGTTGCTGTACCCAACCAAGAAGCACAAGTAGTTCCTCCATTTTTCTGAGCTGAAGTGGTGCGTCCACCAGTACAATCCACCACTTGTCGGCCAAGCCGATCCCAGATCCGCCATGGCCAGTCCGACTACAAAAATGCAGCCACTGGCCAAGAACCATGACCACACCATGCCTCCGGGTCCTGCGGGGATGGAAAAGGCGAGCGTGCTCGCAATCGAAGGAAGCAGGCCCATGATTGAGAATGCGATGCCAAAAACCTCGAGCGTCGAAAAGCTTCGCTTCAGCTCCTGCTTGTAACCCATCTTGGCGAGGAGCTCGGCATCGGCCTCATTGGCCAACACCTCGCCGCCCTCTTTGGAGCGCACGCGTACATTGTGCTGCGACGCCTCTACATCAACCGGCGAATCGGCTGCTGCAGCGGCCGTAGCTGACATTTTTAATTAGTCTTGGGCCTAGAGAAGGCTCGCAGTAGGAGGTATGTAAATATGTTTGAGGGGTTCCAATGAGAGGCGACCCGAGGGAGTGGATCGTTCATATGTCTTGGATGTCTTGGCCGCCCGCTGCGATCGCCAGAGATAAGAAGGGCCCTTGCTGAGGAAGCTTGGCTGCAACTGCGAAATCGTCGATCTGGACGCAGCGATAATTGGATCGGCCAACAGGATGATGCCACCAGGGTGCGATAATGCAAAAACAAATGCAAGCTGCAATTGGCTGCTGGTCGGTTCAGTGTCTCACGCTTTGATAACAAAGTGGGTGCACCATGTGTATTCGGTGTTAGCCGTGTAGCAACCCCCGCTGAATCCGGTTAAGACGGCTTCACTGATAGCCGAAGAGGGGGCCGTTACACAGACCAACAACCCCCTCTCGCTTGCTTTCCGCTGTTGCATTCCGGACAATGCATACGCATCATCGTCATCACGTGATTGGTCAGACGGCCATGTAAAGGAAGCTCCGTGTAGGGGTTGCGTGGGATCGGTCGCTCTTACAAGGTTCATGGTAACCGGGGATGGGGATAGGGAAAGGAATGGCATGGGATCCACCGGAATCAGCCCCAACCACAACGGCCCCAGAACATTGCACGAAACGGGCATAGTAGGTTAGATAGACTACGTAGCTATCGCAAGTCTGGCCTAAGCTGGCCGCCAGCATCATCAGGGTTCACGAGTTGAATAAGGAAGCTTTAACCGGGGTCAAGTCTAATTCAGCTGCCCCAGCACAACCGTCTAGCTAATAAAAAAATAGCCGGATAAAACTGGGAGAGGCGCTTCTATTTGAAGTCGAGAACCATAGTAGCTTGTGACCACTATACCTGGTGCTGTGAGATCTGAGTCTATTCAGTTGAGGACAGTATTAAATCATTTGCAAGCTTCCATATTCTGCATCGGTTCCGCAAACCCCATGGTACTGACGCCAACCATGTCTCGTTCACATTCATGATGTCCCCTGTGCGTAACAACCATTGGGCCAACTTCTTCCAATCACGGCCCTGTGGAGGAGGGAGAGCGTGGGCGGTTCGTCCCACCAACGACTGCCATATCTGGTCAAATCGGTCAATGTGACAGAGATACGGAATCGCGCGGCCCTCCATGAATCGCGATTGCCAGAATAGCTGACCAAGAACAATCCGTGATGCAAAAGCCTTTGAGCATTGCTGAAGGCACAAGATGGATGGTGTTGGGAGAAATGATACAATAAGGTCTAGTATTTCCAAAGGGAGCCTCTCGAGAGAACAACTCGGGGCCGTTTGCGGATTGGACGGGTTTTTGGTGTTACTTTCCGAGTTGATGTGGCTGCGAGATTCCGTCTCAGAACCGGACTTGGAAATCAAGTTTGATAAGAATGATTCAAGACCTGGGATAACTATTGGGTCATTGCAATACCACTTGATCTGGTTAGTGTTTTTTTACTGTTTAAGCGACAGAGTCCCACGAAATAAAATTGAAAACAAAGAGAAATATACAAAAGGTTCAGTCAACAAACCTCATTCTTCCTCGTCATCAACCAGCCCTCATATGACCAGAACTCCCTGGCACCATAGTAGTCGTGATCAAACTCGAGGCCATATCTCATATAGTCAACGGAGACGGCGTCGCCCCACTCCTCGACATCCCGCCTCACCGCCTTCTTATTGACATCAAATTGAGCGCGCAACGCCTTGTAGACGGAAGCAAAGCTGATGGAAGGCGATGATTGCGGTAGCAACTCGCGTCTCCATTTCAGCACGAGATGGAGAATGTTGAGGCAGGCCTCGTGAATTGGGAATAGCACGTCGCCGCTACCATCGGCTCCAGACGAAGCAAGCACCCGAAACTGGTCGTTTCCGACCCAGAAGTAAAACCCGTAGATCAAGGTCCAGCGCGCAGGCTCGGAGATGAATATTCCATCCGTGTCGGACTCATTTCTGGGGGGCCTGCCAAAACCAGTCAGTCGCCCGCCTTTTGGGGGGGCCGGATGTAGTGAAGTTATTTACTCTTGTAACAAAGACGTTGAAAATTCCGATAGGCACGAAGTAGTGCCGAAGAGCCGAATACTGTGCATCCACTGAAAAAGGAACCCATCATTAGCTCGCCTGGAGACGCAAGAGCGAAAAAGGCGGGATCAATCGTCTCACCCGCTTGGTCTCGTCCTCGAGAGGATTGTCGGCCACCCACCGCTCTTCCTCTTCATCGTCTAAGACTTCGTCACGGGACGGAATGTCAAACGGGCACCCGCACACAACACAATAAACAAAGGGGAATGTCATGATGACAGGGGCGAGGGCAACTTTAGGCTGTAGGTGGCAGGATGATTCAGAGGACTGAATTCGGAGATTGGAAGTGCAGAGATGTGATACCGCCTCTCTCAAATGAGTTTCAGTGCATGAAAATACGCAAATCCTGGCCAGTGCGGCGCTGAACTGTGCTAATTCAATCAGGTTAGCGACTTCCAGTAGTTCTGCCCACGTCTTAATACAGTCCGGCCGTGCACAGCCCTCAACTCTACAATGCGTACGCAGAGGTCTGTTTTCTATTAGAGGGATACGTATATATCAACAGGGTGGGCTGTGTATTTAGGCCTATCTTGGGGAAGCTATGTGGTGGAGAATGAAGAGCTGGATATGGCTGGTCAATTGAGCTAAATGAGCAAGTCAGGTTAAGTTTTTGGGTCCCTGTTTCGGTCCTTTATTGCACCAGTCGATCTTTTTTGAGTTTAAGTCTAATTAATCAATATGCTCTCTAGAATCTAGGTCCTCAAGTGGTATGTCCGTGCCTACTCTCTTGTATCCCTTCGTCCGATACCTCCTTACCCCGTATCTGATGGCGAGAATAACCGAGGCGATAGACACCAAAACTACTGTCCCAGATATCCAAAGCCTCCACCCACGTAAGCAACATGGATACCATGACATGAAGATTCCGACAGCCCACTGTATCCACGTCTTCTTGTCGGGATGGTCAGGAAACAATCCTGTGCGCACGAGTTGCTTCGCCATTGGGCCCTGTGGACCTGAACTAAAGCGCCTCATGCCAAAATAGGGAACGGTTTCCTGGATGGGATCGTTATCGGGATATTGTGCATCACCCCAAATGCCAGCGAAGTGCAGGAAGGATGTGAGATTGGAATCGGGAGTGGAAGTAGAGTCAGGAGGAAATGTGCGCGTCAGGGTAAAGGTGGCGGGATCTAGTTGGTAAAAATATGCTGAGAGGACGGGATCCCATAATTGACCTTTATCGCAGTAATCCACCATTACCATGTCGTGGACGTGATCTCTACAATATACATATTGCATTAGACGGGCGCGTTTGGCGATGTGCACAGGAGAGCACGACTTACCCAGGAGACTCGTAGTTCGCGTGCGAGCCGTAGGCACTATAGACTAGTGGCTACAGATGGATATTAACGATGCATTCTATGGTGGTTACGGGGTTTCATGATGCACATACTCTATCATCTTTTTTGGAAAGAGCAGCGTCGTCCCACTTATAGGCGGCGCCGCTATTATGCTGGCTGTAGTAAATGCCTGTGGGCTTGCCATCACGAAAACGAACCATGTTGTGTTCCCTGCAGGTGAAATATTAGCCGGGTTCGTTGAATCGCTCGCCTGAGGGAGCTCACCAGTCGCCGACGTGATCGCCAAAATGCATACTGTGGTCTATATCTCGGATGAGCCAGTCGATTGGCTCCAGCACCTGCGTGAAGTTGGGACCTCGATTATAGGAGTAGAAGTAGAAGAAGAAGGCATCGACGTGGCCGGGACTTTGCTCAACAGTAATGACAACACATGGGGTGGAATTGGAAATGGCTCCCGAGGCGTCCGGGCTCTCTCCCAAGAACCAGGCGGGTACGGCGGTGACATTGTCTTTGGAGGTAAGGGCGACTGGGTCAGTGCCAGCGGCCACGTCATTGAGCAGGGCGAGGTTGTCCAGGTCCAGCTGAGGCAGGCCCGGGACAGATTTCTGATCGACTGTGGGAATTGTGTGGCGGATATGCTCAAGCAAGTCCGAGGGACGGAATGGATCAATTGAGTGTAGCCAGACCAGTGGTGCTATTTGGGTAGACGGCGTGTGTCAGCTTCGGTCAGTGGCCATCATTTCAACTTCTTACCATAGCGCATCACGTAGTCGGGGATAGAATCATTTGCAGCTGCTGCAGACAGCGCTAGGGTGGTCTGAAAGGATAGTACGAGGGTAGTCAGCCACTGGAACGGCCCGGAGATGAGGCTATCGCGGGCCATAGCGAGTGGGGATGGATCCCGGTGGGGGAAATGCGGGATGATCCGAAGTCACGCTGGGCAGTTGGAGTCAAGCGCGAACCTCACGCAGCCTGACGTTTTTTATTCTGTGTCCTTTTTTAGGAGTGATTTCAGTGTGCAAATTGGCTCCAAACTGTATGATTACGTAAGTCTAAGGGGGCAAATTTGGTCAGACGATGTTGACAAGCGCACGTCAAAAATCAGGCTTATCGGGGATAAATCCCTGTTCATACCGCCATTTGGTAGGTTGCCTGTTTTGAAACAAAATATTCTGGAATTTCTCTCATACAATCATCTTCATCGAATCATCCAATAGCCCAAAGCTCAGGGTCAGGGTTATAAAAAATACTCAGCCAAATTAGTATACTAAATACTAAACTAATTTTTTTTAATATTAATTTAGTATTAGTATTAGTATAAGATTATACCAAACTAATACTAAGAAAATTAGTCTTAGTATGTACTAATTAGTATTTTTTACAACCCTGCTCAGAGTATATACCCTCATTGCTTATGTGCTTCTGGATGCATTAAAACAGCTTATCAGTCCCTCCACCTGAAGCTGCACCCTGGCTGTCAGACTTCACCATCAGTTCACGCATGCGTGCACTGGCAACAAGATCTGCGGCCATGCTATTGAGTATCGCCCGAAACTGATCAATCTCTATGGATCGAATGCTCAGCCTATGCATCTTTTCAGATGCCTGTTTAATTTTGGCAGTGGTATTGCATCTAGAAAAACAGGTTCGGCCTCCTCCTAAATAGAAACTAGACGTTCAATTTGTCATTCGCACCCTCGAAATTTAGGGGAAGGAAGCGGAGAGCCTTGAGAGGATGGCGACAACGCCAGAGCAGTCAGACCAAACCATACCAACCAAGATTAGAACCAAGCCTTCTCCCCATCCCGATAATTAACCTCAGCCACCCGGCCCTTTGTGCGGAGCCAATTATAAGCATCACGCATCTTCTTTCCGCTCGCCATCACCCTCCCGCCCTGCTCACTCTCCATGACCTCTTCCTTGACGTCCTGAGTATTGTCCATGGTAGTGATATCTCCAATCACAAACAGGAAGTCGATGTGGCGGGTAATGCCAACATTGAATCGGCGGGGATCCTTGAGAAAGCCTGGGCCGCTTGCCTGGGTGACCGTGGTCAGAAACACTGCGACATCGGCTTCTTTGCCTTGGAATGAGTCAGCTGTGCTGACTTGAACATTCGAGAGACCTTTGTAGATCTTGGAGTCCTTGTTGTAGTTCTGAAGGCGTTTCTGGATGCGTTCCTCAAGGTACGCCCTAGTGATCTTGTACGGAGAAACCACCACAATGTTGGTTTCGCGGGCCTTGATCAAGGTTTCCATCAGCGCCAAGGTAATATCGGCTTGACCCTTGTTCAAGCGGGAAGTGTCAATGGTCTCCACAAAAGTGCGAGTGCAGTTGATGAAGACAGGCCAGATTTTGCCCTTTGGGGATGGCTTCACAACAGGGAACCGCCCACGAAGCCAGCTCTCGATTCGAGTTGCATTAGGGCGTTTTTCGACAGCGCATTGTGCACCGTACTCGAAGCTTTCACCCAATTCAGGGTAGAAAATCTCCCTTGCAAGATCAAATCCACCGTTGACAATTCGGTTCTGTCTCTTTAACGACCAACATGGCCACCCCATCCGCATCAGTCGTTCGAGAATCGACATTTCTAGGTGCTTTTCGAAAAAGTTCATAGGTCCACCGGCCTGGTTCTTTTGATCCAGCGTCATCACGCACGGCGATAATTGACGGACATCGCCAGCCACAACTAGCGGCCTGCCGTTGAACCAGGGGACCAATGCCTCAGGCATTGATACCGCTTCAGCCTCATCAATGAAGGTTGCCTTGGCTGTGCGACTCGCCCAAGCATTGATCAGGTCCTTGGTAGACGCGTGGGTTGTGCAGCAGACTACATCGGCCACGTTGAGGATGTCTTGAGCAAGCTCCCTGAAAGCCTCTCCTATGTCAGAATCCCACCCACCCTGCTTCTCGAGCGTCTCTTTGAGAGCTTTCATCTGCTGGTCTGTATTGACCTTCTTGACCAGCTGTTGTAAACCTGGTTTCATGCGATTCTCATCCTTGGGCCAAAAGATCCGCTTCATCCATTCGATGATGGACAAAGAATGCTCCCACTCATCATCATCATCATCGGTGGTTGCAACTGCGTCTTGTTTTGTCGCTCGGGCCTTGGCTCGTCGTTCATCCACTCTCCATGGAAAGCCACGAATGATTACAGGTTCCGGCATGTTGACCTTGTTGTAGGCCAGGCTGCCAAGCTTCTGCACTCGTGCGGCGATGTTAGTAGCAGCTACGTGCGTCGGGGTGCACACAATGACGGGACCTAGGCCGATCGCAAGGAGAATTGTTGTCGCCATTAAATCTGTTTTTCCAGATCCAGCGAAGCCAACAATTGGCAGGATCCCCAGTGGTACTTTACCCAAAACAGTTTTGAACGCCCCCCTATCTTTGACATGAACACGGTCGAGAATCGCTTGTTCCAAAGCCTTAGAATGCCGACCAAGGAAGTTCAATCGAGTGATGGGCTTGAAAGGTTCCGTCATCAGAGAAGCAAGGGATTGGCCTTGTGCGATGTCTCTCTCAAGAGCTTGCGCGCGCTTGAGTTCAGCCAATTCCTCTTTCCGTTCTTTGGTGAGGTTCCCTGTCGACGTGGCACTGGGGGTCGGGTTTGCTGCGACGGCCGATGGCTGAGGGGGGAGCTTTACTACGGCACCAGGCAGTTTGGCGCCAAAGATGGTCGGGTTCACCGGGGCAGTGTCATTGTCGATGTGCCCCAGGTTGAAGACCCTGTCCACAGCTCTTAGTCGCGGGATGGAGGTAGCATCTTGCTTCGAGAAGACAAGAAAAAGCGCATTCTAAGCGTTTTTCGTCTCACCTTCTTCCCAAGTGTCTACTGCCACAACCTTCTTTTGGGAGGTCTCATCCTTTGCGGTGTTGGACCTATTGGGTCTGTGGCAATCAAGAACAAGATTGGCTTGGTGCTTAAAACCAATGTCTTTGGTGACAATACGGCAGGGCCAGACATCATCGTCTGCCTTGCCTTCTGCGGGAGGCGGTGAGAATGCGAGGCCAACAAACTCGTCTTCTTTCTGTAGACGCTTGAGCGATGTTCCGAAAAGGGTCTTGAACCTTTCACTGAATTTTACAAGAGCCCAGTACTGATCATCCTTTTTCGGGTCCTTTCTGACAAGGCGAACCTCCAGGGTTTTGGTGCGAATGGTCTTGACATCGACGTATACATCGATGACATCCTGAAGGACCGATTGCTCCATCGCAACAGCCGCTTGTGGGGGAGTTGGATATGCCACGACAGGGGAGTAGGACGGCGCTTTCTTCACCAGATCACGATGAGGCTGGATCTTTTTCTTGAAGTATTGCTCCATGTTCTGCCAATCGGCACTGGTTACAGACTCAAAGTTAGCAGACACCTTTCACAGAAGAGGATATCAACTCACGATCCGTAGTCAAAGTAAGCAAATGGCTTCTTGTTCAGCACCGCTTGGATGTCGGAGATTTGGGGATGCTTGGGCTTTGCTGGGGTAGCCAGGGTAATGACACCATGGTCGCCACACAGCTGTGCCATCGTCACTGTTAGGTTCCCGAGTTTCTGGCCGGCCTGGAAGCATTTATGCGCTTCCTCATGCTGACACTCGAAAGGCATCGGCCAGCCTTGCACAGCCGGCTTCTGGACAGCAAGCTCAAAAACAGTCCAATTTGGTCCCTTGGCGACGGCATCCGCGGGCAGTTGGAGCTCATCAGCGGTGAATCTTTTCCATTTGAAGCTAAGCAAGGACTGGGCCTCAAGTCGAATGATGATGGGATGGTTCGTGGCCTTGGAAGGTGGCTCCATCTTGGGCCCGAAGTAAGTTGCGGCTGTCGAGGTAGCCTTGGGGACCGTCACCTTCAGTTCAAGACGGGGGGAGCTGTCGTTGTAATCAAAGACAGCGAGGTTTAGGGAAATCGGGCTTGGAAAACCCACATTGTGGCCACCAAATGACCGCAATTTGACCGGTCTTGCAGACCAATCATCAGACTGCACCAATACACAGAGCATTGGATCGAACTTGCGAGCCATGGTATCGAGCAAGGAACCTAAGGCTTTGTTTTATTAGGAAAGCAATGGAAATCTAGAGGGGAGGAGAGAAAAGAGGGGGGGTTGGAGGGAAGGGGAGAAGGTGGGAAGAGGGTGCTCAAAAACACGTGGGTGGATAGTTTGTGAGTTTGTGCGTGAATCGCAAACAATTGGAAGCGAGTGTGTGAATCATGAGCCATTGGAAGCGGGAGAATGGCACAAAACCACCTGACAGTGCCAAACCACCTGGCAGTGCCAAACAACCATGAAGCTCTGAGCCACGCCACACCCACGCCACACCCACGCCACACCCACGCCGCACCCACATCGAGCTGGCGTTTGAGGTCAAAAGTGTTGCAAACATTGGTGGCGCTGAGAGGCCCCAACGCCCAGCTGTGGGGCTTTTGACCTACCACCTTCACGGTAGCAAGCTTGCGGCCAGGCGATGGCTCCGAGGTTGTTCTGGTACATGTAAAGCCTGAAAACAAGTTTGGGAATTCGGCTCATGACACTCAGGGCCATGTAGGTATGGCCATCTTGTCTGACTTGCTGGGGGAGCTGGTCATGGAAGGATTCAGGCACCACCAAGGTTGGCTGGGGTTGCTGCTGTGTGGGCTCCTCCAATCCGGGCGCCTCAGGCTCCTCCGATCCGGGTTCCTCGGGCTCCTCGGTCTGCTGCTGCTGCTGGAACTGCTTCTGGAACTGCTGCTGCTGTTGTTGGAGCTGCTGCTGCTGGTTTTCACGAGAGGTGCCTAGCAAGGCCACCATCTCGGTCTGAGAATCCCGAAGACCCTGTCCGATCTCTAGGACTCGCTGTTGCCAGACCTGTTGGTGCTCGATCCAGTTACGCTGGAGAGCTAGCATGCTTTCGATCGGGTCTTCTGGCTGGACCTTAGGGGTCATAGGCCGCGAATTGGTGGTATCGGACGTCGAGTCCCCAGACCGAGACTCGGAGAGCGAGCTTTTGGCTAGCGGCGATGAGGTCTCAGCTGGTTGTCTGCTGGAAGCCGCAGCTGAACGTGAGCTCGATGCTACTGTTGGGGCTATGTAAGACGGGCGAGCTGAACGACAGGTAGCTCCCGATCTAACAGAGCCAGAACGGCCCAGGTTGGTGCTCTTGGCTGACGAGGCTGGTCGGTCCATCTTGATTCGTTTGAAGATGGTTGCTTCAAGTGAAGTATGGCCGCCTGACGGTAGGCCTGGGCGGCAGAGAAAATCGTTCTCGTCGTGGGCGGCGGGAGGGGACGCAGGGCATGGGAGGCGACGACGATGGGCAATGTAAGTTCAAACACAAGCCAGACCAAAAGTACGTGAACATCGCGTCGACAGAAAGTTTGGCAGGCACAAAGCCAGGACCCGCAAATCGCAACTTTGAGCTGGGAAACTTTATTTGTTTTGGGCAGGAACTTCGATCAGTCTGACAACCATCGGCTGTGACATGAACAAGCTGCCTCGGACGTGGACTATGATTCGTGGATGTCACAAGATGAGAGGCGGTGGGGTGGCAAATTTAAGAGGCCCCAAATCTTTGGCTTCCTTACTTCCTTGGTTTACCCGTTGTGCATTACCGTGCACAAAGTGTTTCATAAAAACATCGCTGTCTTGAACGAGACTCACTTTGTCCGTCAACCAACAGGACACAACACCGAGGGCCTTGTTGGCATACTCACCAATGTGGGATGCTTATTTTTCAATCACACTAATTGGGCGTGGCCTACCCTACCCTCAGGGTTGTAAAAAATACTAATTAGTACATACTGAGACTAATTTTCTTAGTATTAGTTTAGTATATACTAATTTTGAATTTATATACTAATACTAAACTAAAAGTATTTTTTATTATTTAATATACTTACCCTATATAATTTTATAAAAAAATTTTATACTAATACTAAATTAATACTAAAAAAATTAGTTTAGTATTTAGTATACTAATTTGGCTTAGTATTTTTTACAACCCTGCCTACCCTACAGTTCCATGACTGAGATTCAAATTCCGAGCCCACAACATAAGGGCCTGTGTTTTCTTTTAGTTAACATTATAAACAACTGGACCGATCATGAAAAGTGAATTCATGCTTGATGATTAGGAAAGATCTTGAACATTTATATAAACATTGTGTGCACATCGTTCCACTATCTTCTACATAACTGCCAGCATCCGCCAAAACGAATCAATTTTCCACAGCAAGCAGTTGAGCAACCTTGTCAGCTACATTGTACTCAGACACCTTACGAATAGGCTTCGTTGCCAAACTTGGAAATAGCCCTGGAACGTTGTAAGCAGCAAACTTGGAGGAGTCAGACACTTTCTACTTACCAAACAACCTCATAAAAGTGTACATGGTATACTCTTGGACGACACCTATGCTGCGCTTGGAGCTTTGCATCTTCTGCGCGGCGTGCAATATTTCAGTGACGCGCGGCTGGCGCAACGTCATGTACTGTTTCGCAGCTGTGTTGATAGCCTGTCTCAGAACCCCTGGCTCGATCGACTCAGGATGGCTACTTATTTTGCCGAAATGGTGGGCTAGCAAAAGGGCAAATGCTTCGCAATCCTCCAAGGCCTGCGAGGAGCCCTGGCCCGAGGTCGACGGGAGCGCGTGCGCAGCATCCCCCAGCAGCACAACCCCGTCGCGTTCCCATGTTGGAAGGGGTGGCGACGTCCACGTCGGGTACATGTTTTGCACGCGAACAGTCTCGATAATCTTCTTGACGACGGGATCTTTCCAATTTGAATACCTCTCGCGAAGCTGGCGCGCCACGTGTTCCATATCAAGAGATTTGCGATCGGGACATTCTTTGATCTCGTACGTGGACCACCATGCGAGTGATTCACCCGGCTCTGACACGTGGAAAGGCGATTCGCGATGAGGTGCAGATGGGGAGCTGTCGGAGAAGAAGTAGCCAAAGAATCCATTGCCACCAAAAACGAAGTTCATGGATCCCTTTTCCACAAACTCTTTCACCTCGGCAGCAGGAACAAAACCTCCAACGCCAACGAGACCTCTGGGAAGATGGTTAGGACATGTATTTTTTTTTGGCCCGAATTTTGTCATTTTCTTGGTCGGGGGCGATGTTTTGACTTACTCGTATCTTGGGGGATACGGATCCTCCTTCGAATCTGGGAAAAGCGCCCTCTTCGCACTGGACCGAACTCCGTCGGCCCCAATGATCAAATCAGCCTCTACAGGATCACTACCATCCACAAAACGAACGGTATTCTTCCCTTCGGGGTTGGCAGTGACATCTAATACCCTCTTGTTGATGATGCGGTCGTCTGGGATATGGCTGCGAAGGCATCTCCAGAGCGAGTGACGACTACACGCCACGGTATGCATCTGCGAAGAAGGTCCATCGTGACTTGGGCCGTTGGGATCCATTCGCATGAGCACATTGCCGTTTTTATCTTTCATGTTGGAGCACGAAGTAACATAACCACCGCGTGTAACATCTTGCAGGAGCGCCTCGTCAAGACGCTGCAAGACACCAAGACCATTTGGTGCAATGCCCAACCCACCACCCACGAGCAGTGTGGCTGAGTGTGTTGGACCTTGATCTCGTTGCTCGGGGGTGGTGTGTTGGTTGGTATTATATGCCTCGTAGATAGTGATGGAGCATGGCCTTGGCATGTGCTTCTCCAACTCTAGATAGGCTGCACATCCCGCGATGCCAGCGCCGATGATGATGATTTCCATGGTAGAGTTGTGGTGTGATTTTTCGGGGCTGCCTTGTGCATGGTGAACTGAGATGAAGCGTGCCGATGTTGGGGATTAAATACATGTTTGCCGCAACTTGTGGCTGATTCTCACAGCTAGGCAGCATCATTTCATCCCTTACAGACGGCCATGAGCTACTCGTCTGCTCTAGCATCTTACAAGTCGAAATGGTCCCGAAATGGATCCAAGTGACGCCTCTGGCAGATGAGCGCGCTAAGTCGCAAAGCTAACCGTTTCCGGCCTAGAGCAGAGCTGGCACACACACTAAATCCCGGCACATGGTCTTTGGGGAGATTTCAGCTGTCTGCTCTTCCCCTGTTGCTATTATGAATGTGTATGTTGATGGCGGGCTGCGTAACACTTTTGCGTGGCAATTGATCTCATTAGTTAGGCAGTTCATGTAGGTTGCAATAAAATGCACTTCATTCGCTGGAGTGATGCTTGAGGACGTGAGCAGCCACGTCGGCAAAATACTCCCGCGAGACGGCTGAAATGTCCGCCAATCCTCCACCTTGTACCTTGGCCCCATGTAGCATTGTAGCTGCCGCCTCTCTTTGTTGCGAAGATGAGCTCCATAGACTCACAACTTTCAACTGAAAGGCCATCATTGTGGACCCACGATCTGGTGCAGGTCCACTCGTCGCGTTGATGAATTGGTTGGCTGATAGTATGGATTGGCAATGTTGTCGGACATGAGAATCATGCTCGATTGCAGAAGGAGACACTAGATGCAGCAAACGAAACACCATAATGTTGGCAGCATCAAAGAGGGAGCCCAGGGCTGCCATAGGAATATTTGAATAGGGTAGAAGGGTTGGCGCAGAGTTGTCTGCTAGACTCTCATTGAAGTCATGGGGACATGTGGGCTCTTGTGTTCTTCCAAAACCAATGCTGATTGTGCATTCTATCCACCATTGACGAATTTCAGACATGGCAGCATGAATAAGCATGTCCAGTGATTCCATCATGCGACAAACACCATCGCCAGTGGCTCTGATAATTTGATCTGCGAGCGCAAGACATCTCTGCACGGCGAAGAGAAGGTCAACCAATTTGTCGAAAATCAGCTTTGAATAGGTTTCAAAAGGAACCATCATCCATTCTTCCGATGCGAAAATCGAGACTACATTCTCTGCGGTGGCGGCAATGAACTAGTTTCCGGGACCTTGCGTTAGCGCATCGGACACAATAGCTCAGGGAACAAACGCACAGCTTGGAGGCGCAAATGGATGAATATTTGGTGCATAAACCCACTGCGGCATCGCTCCGGTCCTCCTGCTTCGAGAAGCATCACGGCTCCTTTGAGATGCTGTAGCCACGCCTTGTGGCTGGTGCCAGCCCAGGTTTCAAAGTGCACAAGCATCACAATGGCACAGACAGCACCCTCTGAAAAGGCAATGTCCCCTGATGACAGCAAGCGCTGAAGGCCTTGCAATGCCTTGGTATACCAGTTGCGGGCTTCCATCTTGATGGATGCGTCGTTGGCGAGGCTGCCGTAGCTCAGCATGCACGCTGCGCGAATAGCGTGCTGCGCCAAGGGCTGGTCTGGAGAAGCCAGTAAAACGGGAAGTTCGTGTAACCATATCTTTGGCGGCGCGCCTGGCATCGGGGGTGGCTTCGCGGGGCCGAAGAAGGATTCGATAAAGTGGGAGACGAACAGCTGGTCAAAGGCCGTGGCCCGTGGCGGTTGGGGGCCAGGCAGCGGCAGCGACAGCGAAAGCGACGTCACTGGATTGGAACGAGTCGCGGCGGCGGTCGCCGAGGGCCCGGATTCCGTCACGGCGTGCACGAAGAATGCGCCGGCTCGCGCGCCCGGGCAGCGCAGGCCCATGTTGAGGCATCGCAGACACTCGGGAGCCGACTCGTCGCACTTGACCTTGCGCCTTCGACACGTCGCGCAGCCTCTGCTCCGGCCGGGGATATTGACCATGATAGCTCGAGCTCGCCTTCTTTCATCCCGTCTGTCTGTCTGTCAAAGGAGAACAATTGGCTACCCGTAGGCATAAGGTGGGTCGCACGCCTTCACACCTCGTCCCGAGGTAGGCCCGGAAAACCTATGTTAGCTAGGAAAACCTATGTTAACTGTTTTTTATAAGTTATTTACTAAAATCTTTAAAAAAATAATCTAAATAAATTAAATTTAAATAAATATTATATAATCTTA
>KV875265.1:118809-129275 GCA_001879505.1 Calonectria pseudoreteaudii | reverse complement strand
AAGTTATTCTTTTTAAAAGAGAAAATAAGTAATTTTATCTATAGTATTTTATATAAACTAAAATACAGTAAATTACTTTATTTATCTATTATTCTAATAAAGTATATATTCTCTAACCTAAATATATACTTATATTCTACCTATTTAAACTCTATTCCCTTTTCTAGAGATTAATTATAATAAATTAATAATAATTATATAACTCTCTAAAAAGATCTTTCTTACCTCTTTATACCTATAAGTACTAACTAATTTCTAGTACATTATTTACTTCTAGCTCACAAAGAAAGACTAAAAGCTATAAGATCTTTGTTCACTAAATAAAACTTAGATAAATTATAGATAAAAAGATCTAACTAAGAGTAAAAACTTATTATTATTAATCTCTACTTAGTATCTAATAAGTTATACTTTTTTAAAAGAAAATCTATTTATTAGCCTATTAATACCTTTAAACTTACTCTATTATAAAGTCTTAGGAAAATACACTAAATACTAGTAAAATAGAAAGATAATCTAGTACAAAAGAAATACTAATAAGACCTTTACTAATATATAAGAATATATAATTAAACTAAAAAAAGAGACCTTAATATACTAATTACCCTAAAAAGACTAGGAGGTTTCTCTAAAAGCCTAGTAATAACTTCTAGTCTTATCTCTCTAGAAATTTAGAGTAACCTCTGTACTATAATAGACTAAATATAAGTAAGATATACCCTTATAAGACTAGATATCTTACTCTCTCTTTTAGTAAATAGATATTTACTTTTTAATCTCAGGGGAATTCTACTATAATATAATAGAATTACTACCTAGGAAAATACTAGTCTCTCTATTCCTATAAGTAACCAAAAGAATAAAAAGATAAGATAAATAACTAGTCTAACTTCTTCTAACTAAATAAAAAGAGAAATAGTAAGATAGAATTACCTTCTAGAGGAAATACCTCCCATTCCCTTAATAGAAGAAGATATACTTAAATATATACCTTTACTAAGTAAACCCTTTCAAAGTCATAAATAACTATAAATACTTATATATCTAAAACCAAATATCCTATCCTCTTAAAATATACAAAATATACTCTTTAGAAGAACTCTTTCTCTTTTTTAAGAAAATAAATACTATAATAATAACTTAATTACTTAATAAGATCTAAAAGATACTTTTTAGCTTTTTAAGTAAGGATAGAGTAAATAGATTATTAGGTTTAAGTCTAAGAAAGTAGGAAAGTTCTGTCCTATAGTGAACAATAAAATAACTATAGATAATTCTATAAAAGAAGAGATTATTATAGTATAGATAACTTTTAATAGATTTATTAAAGTTTTAAAACTATATATAAGTTAAAGACTAGAATATAAGGAAATATTATTATCTAAAATACCTTTACTCTTAGAAAGAAGAGCTTATATATAGTATATAAAATACCTAAGTAAAAAAGATAAAGTAATCTTTAGAGATCTCTTTAGTAGATTAGAAATATAGTATAAAATACTTAAGAAAATATTCTAACTTTAACTAGAGATTACTCTAAAAGTCTTTAAAGAAATATATTATACTTTAGTAAATATAAGAAAAAAGCTTTCTTTTTAAGATTAGCTAGTTACCTTTAAAGATAGGGTTATAAAAACTAATATAACTATTAGTAATCTTCTACAAAAAGCTTATAAGAAACTAAACAACTATCTTACTATAATATTCTCTTATTCTAACAAAGAAAAAATATTAGAAGATTAATATAATAAATATACTAAAGAATTGCTTTAAATAAGGACTAAGATGTTTATAGGTAGCTAGAAAAGTTTAGGATACTAAAGCTAATATAGATAGAAAAAGTCTAAAGAAAGTATATAACTTATAAATAAGAACTTTTAAAATAAAGCTAAAAATTTAACTAATTACTCTAGATTACCCTTTAATATATCCGAATTACTTATATACTAAGAAATATCTTAGAAAAGAATATAAAGAATATTCCCTAGAAAAAAACTTAATAAAGTAAAATAAAAAACCTTATTATTCTAGCTAAACTAGCTAGTACTACTATAGAACAATAGTAACTAAAACTAAAAAAATATAATATATACTTACTAAGAAACCAACAATAAATTAAACTCTTAAAAAGAAAGTTTTTAAAGTAACTTCTAAAAAAGACTTCTTAATACTAATATATACCCTATAATAACCTATCCGAAAAAAAGAATAATAATAACTAGATCCTCTCTTAAATTACTTAATCTATAGACCTATAGTATATTTAGTAAAATCTTACTAGATAATAAGGAAGAAATATACTTTTTGAAAGAGGTTCTTAATTAAATATACTAAGATACTAAAGAAAATACCTTAGAAACTAAGAATAAAAGATCTAAAATAGATAATAAAACTAAATCTTAAGATATAATTACTAATAACTTAATCTTAGAAAAAGATAAAAACTTCTATAGACTAGTACAAGAAACTATTACTATATAAAATATCTTCTTTATCTTGAGCTTAGATAGAGAACCAGGATATAATAATAACCTAGTTATTTAGATAGCTAAACTAACTAATAATATATTATTATAAATTATTATTAGTAAATAAGAAGATCTAAAGCTAGACTCTAGTAGACTTACTTAGTATATATATATATAAGTATAAATATATAAAAAAGGTAATTACTAAAAGAAATTCACTATATATATAGATATTAATACTAGAAGATATATAATAAAAGAAATATCACTATATCTCTTTAATAATATAATAATTAATTACTAATATATACTAATATTAAACAAAATCAGTATAATTAAAACACTTAGCTAGACCGAGCTTAATATATACTTAGCTAAGAGACTAAACAAAGAAGTAATTATAATGAAAATAAGAGTAAGAGTTTAGATTATCCTAGAACTATCTGTATATTTACTATTAGGATAGGAATTCACAGTCCTTAATAAGATCGATATATTATTATCAAAGAATAAAATAATAGTATATAATACTTAGAAAGTAAAACTCCTAGTAATAGTCTATAAGAGAAGACTATATTAGTAAATATATATTAATATATCTAAATTAGTCTTAATCTCTCTATATAATAATAAAAGAATATAAGTAAAACCTATTAAACTACTTAAAGACTAAGACTTTATATTTACCCTAACTACAAAAAGAGCTATAATAGCCCTAATTAGATCACTAGAAATAATCTATATAATAAACTAATTATAAAAACTAATATTTATCTATAAGAACTAATATATTAATAACTTAGTATTTATCAAAGAAAGTATCTCTCTTAAAGAGATTAATTAGGGATTACTCTAAAAGATATTATAAGAATCTATTCTTTTTATAAAAGATATTAATAAAATACCCCTTTTTAGACAAAAAGATAGTAATAATAATTAAACTCCTAAAAACTTTATACTATATTAAGAGATTAATTATAAAGCTAAGTTAAGTATATCTTACCCTAAAGATATTTTAAGTTATACTATAAATAATAGAGTATAACTTATAGACTACCTCCTAAGCCTAGTAAACTAATTATAAGCTTTTATAGAGGAATTTAGTAATACTTTCAAAGATCAAACACCTATTAAAGTAAAACTAGCTAAATAAATAAAAATTCTATTAATAGATAACTAATATAAGAAAAAGATTAGTTTAAAACTGTACCCCTTAAGTCTGAAAAGTCGTAAATTCCTTAATAAGATATTTAATAAGCTATACTAGTAAGATCAGATAGAATAAGTATATAAGCTTATACTATTTACAAGCTCTATCTTTATAGTATAAAAGACAATTAATAAGAAAGAAAAGAGATAAGTAGTTATAGATCTAAAAGCTCTTAACCATATTACTATCCCAGACATATACCTATTACTTCTATAGTAAGAGTTACTACAATCACTTTAGAATAAACAATAATTCACTATTATAAATATATATAACTTCTTTTACTAATTCTTAATATAATAAGAACATTATAACTACTTTATAATAGTAAACTACTAAAGTCTAGAGTACTCTAAAGTAACTTTTATAAATTTTAAGAATTCTCTTATATATATATAATAATTTATAGATAAAATACTCTAATAATACTAATAATATACTAGAGCTTTTATTAATAATATTATTATCTTTTTAGTAATATATAAGAGATACCTAAGATACCTATAAATTATCTTTAAAATATTCTAAGAAATAAATATTTTATTTTCTTCTAAGAAATCTTTTATAAACTTTCTAGTAATTAAGTTACTAGAGTTCCTTATTAATAGTATAAGAATAATAAATACCCTTATAAGGGTATAGGTATTAAAAGATATCTAATTTCTCTAGACCCTTTAATATTTAGAAAAATAGATTAATATAGTAAGATAATTATAATACTTAATCCTATACTTTACTATAAGAATTAAACCTCTATAGACTAAGAAAACTAATATATTAGTAGATAAATAAAGGAATAAAGAGCTCTAAATTAGATTATAATATACTTTATATACTTTAAAAGTAACTTTTAAACCTAGTATAGAAGAATAATAATACTTTAAAGATATAATAAATATACTTATAGAATTAATAACTTTATTTTATTTTAACCCTAACTAATTATTCTTTCTATAAATAAATACCTTATATAAGAAAAGTATAGATAGAATCATATATTATTTAGATCCTATATACTAATAGGATAGGGAAGCTCTTATCCTAACTACTAAAGTTTAACTTATTATATACTTTAGTTATATACTATATACAATAAAAAAAAGCTATTAACTAATAAAATTAGAAATATCTAGATTAATTTAAATATATCAAAAGCTTAGAATATAACTACATTTAACTAAAGGAAAAGATATATATATTCTCACTAACTATACTATAATATACTAGATTATTAACTAATAATTAGCTTTCTTATATAATACTAAAAGTAATAAAAAGTTAACTATCACTTCTTAATACCTTAATCAATATTTACTTTAAGTATAATATATTATAGATATTAAAAATATCTTTATAAATACCCTCTCTAGATTATCTAGTAAAGATAACCCTAAAAATATAATATATAAAAGAACTCTTAATAAACTATAAGAAAGAGAAGAGTCAATAGAATATATATTCTACTATATAGAAATACAAATTAAACTAGAATTTCTTAAAATAATAAAAGAAAGATATAAGAACTATACTAAGTAAAGTATAGTCCTAGAACAACTAAAAGATTAGAACTATAGAGAGGAACTACCTTTTATATATACTAACAAACTACTTTACCTAGTAGAATTATAAAACTACTAATAACTTTACTTACTAGAAATAATAGTAAAAATACTTATATAGAAGATTTACAAGAGAAAGTTTTATTTAGGCTAGATATAAGTAATATAAGAAATATAAGAAAGTTATATTATAGATTCTTTCTTTAGACTAATTAAAGAAGAACTTAAATCTTATAATACCTATAGTTATAACTAAACTAATTAATAAAAACTATTAGGAATAATAATACTAATCTAGACTCCTTTAATCCTATTCTACATAATTACAATAGATTTTATTACTAACCTCCCTATAATCAAAATAATTAACTAACCCTAATATAACACAAGAAAAACATATTATAATATATTCTTTATAATAACTTATAAATTCTCTAAGATATACCTTCTTATCTCTAGAAATACAAAGTTTATAGTTAAAAACTAGGTATAAATATTATACCTAGAACTATTAAGAGATAATTAAAATATCTTAAAAGTAATTATCTTAAATTAAAACCAAAAGTTTATATCTAATATATAAAAAGAACTTTAGAAGTTATTTAGTACTATATTATTATTCTCTATTACTTATTACCTATAAACTAATAAAATATTAGAAAGATATAACCAAATAATAAAAATAGCTCTTTAGTATTATACTACTAATTTCCTACTTAAGCCTTAAGTTAATATACTATTACTACTCTAATTTAGCTTAAATAACTTATACTTATTTACTATAAAAACCTCTTTAAGTAAGATAGTTATTAGTCAAAGAATAGATAATAGATTATACTATTTAAGCTTACTAAATAAAGTACTTAGCTATTAAATACTATATAAATAAACTAAATTTACTATCTTATAATTATAAGTAATAATAAAAGTAAAGTATAATAAAAAATATTAACCAATAGAATTCTACTCTAAAGACTAAGTCTAATTAGAACTTTCTAAAAATAAGTACAGTATTATAGACAATAGAGTCCTAAAGCTAAAAGAGAAGTATACTAAACTATATAAAATTATCAAAAGAGTAAGCTACTTAGCTTATAAACTAAAAATAAAAGATAATATAAATATTTATTTAGTAATTTCTATAGTACACTTATCACTTATAAGTTCACTAAAATCCTAATTAAGACCTATAGAAGTAAAAGATAGTAAAGCTAACTAATAGAGAGATAAATACTAATACTAAGAAATTAAGAGAATACTTAATTATTAAATTATTAAGAAAAGATAATATACTTAGATAGAGTATATAATATTATAGAAAGGTTACTTAAGTAATTTTAATATCTAAATTAAAAAATCAGCTATCAAGACACTAAATACTATTAAAGAATATTATAAAAAGTATAAAAAGAAAGACTAACTTCTCAACAAGGTCATAAAAAGTAATAGAAGACTATTAAGTCAAATAAAATAAATTAAAGAGATAAATAGAATACCTAATAAGGAAATAATAAATAAAAAATAAAATATTATAATAACTCCTACTAAAAGAAGAAGGAACAAATCACATAAAAATACCTTTATAATAAACAAGATAACCCAATAAATCACCCACTCCTAACTAAAAGTATAAAAAGTACTATTCCTTCTATACATAATTACTCTTACCCTTATAGACATTATATAATTATTTGATTTTATTTAAAAGATAAAGCTATTAATAAACTATTATCTTTACCTTAGTAATATATCTACTTAACTAAAAAAGGAATTTATTTAATTATAAAAGTTTTAAAGAACTTATACCTAAGAAATAAATTAATATATCTAATATAACTAAATAATCTTTATTACCCGAAATATATACTTTATAACTAAAAGAACTATAGTAAATTACTTATTATAATACTAAAATAAAAAAACAAATAAATAATAATATATAAGTCTCTAAAAACATATATACAAAAATAGACTAAAATAGTTACTTAATATAACCAACTATTAAGACTATTAATATACTATATACAATAATAAATACTTATATCTCCCCTAATAAAATTACTAGAATATTTCCTCACAATATTACTCCTATATTTACACAAACACTCACACACATTACTAAAGTAAAATATACCCAGAGACTAGCCCAATACTAACCTTACCTATTACAACTAAAAACCCTTTTAGATTAAAATCACCAACAATAAATTAAACTCTAAAGATAATACCTATACCTATTATTTTATATATAAGACCTATTAAAAAAAAGTCAATTATAACAATTATAAATAAGTCTTAGAACTCTATAATTATAAATTCAATATCTCTTCTACTACTAAATCAAACTACTTTAATATATAACTATAGAAATACCTTTCTTAAATTAAAATATTTAGAGAATATACTCTTAATAAAAGCTTTAACTCTATCAATAATTATATTAATAATAATAAAAATATTTATTATTTTTATCTTCTTAATAACTTATATAATAACCTTTACTAAGACTATCTAAATCTCTCTCTAGAAAATACCCTTCTTAGACCTATAATCTATATACTATAAACTATCCCTATTACTCTATATATTACTAGAGTATTGTTCCTAATAACTTATATATACAATAACAATATAATAACTCTTCTTAATATCAAAGAAACTTACTTAATTAATAGCCTAAATATTACTCCTAATAAGTAACTCTATCTCAAAGAAATAAGCTACTTTAAACAAGATATCTTTAAGTACTATATCTCTTATACTAATATTCTAAATACTCTTTACTCTAACTAATATATTAACTAAACTAGTGCTTCTTATATAAGTATATCTATAAACTCTATTATAACTTTCTTTACTTATATTAGTAATAATATTACTAAAAACTATTTTCTTGATATTAATAATATAATTAGAACTATCTAAGAAGTGGCTAAAAATAATTATATCTATATATAAGTAATAAAACTAATTCTCACTAAAGAGTATAAATAACTAAATAAAAACTAAAAGACTTTATAAAAGGTTTATAATATCTTAAAAAGAACTTTTAATATATAAAATTTCTTAGAAGTCTTAATCTCTTAGTTCAAAAAGTAAATAGATATTAAAGAGAAACTTTTAACTATAGTCTCTTATTCTACCTAATAGTCTTTTATAGATACTCTTATTCTCTTTACTCTTCTAAATACCCTAATTCCCAGACAATAAATCATAGACTTAATTATAAACTCTCTTTCTATTATACATAAATAAGAACTCTCTAAAAAATATACTCTTAAAACTAAGAAAATTACTAAAAAAGTATAAATACTTACTACTACTTAGAGCTACCTTACTATAACTTATATTCTCTAGTTCCTAATTATTATTAAATATCTAGTTATTCTTACTAATAAGAGTAATTTATATATCTAGACTTTATAGTCTAGAGATAAATTTATAATATTAGAAAATTAAGAAAAAGTAAAATTTATATTTTAGTACTTTAATAATTATTATAAGAATATTAATTAGAATATATCTTTTACTTAAACTATATAGTTTATATATATAAACTCTAACTTTATCCTGAAATTAGACTAAATACTATATATCCCTATAGTAGACTACAAAAACTTTATTTACTTATACTAAAATATAAGACATACTCCTATCTTCAGTAATAAAGCTACTCTAAAATAACTCTTCTAAGAAATAGTTACCTATTATAAAACACACACCTAGAATACTTATATTATTTAACCTACCTTATACTCACACAGTATACCTAAATATAAGTATACTATATCAGTCCTTATAGCCGAATAAAATACAGTCAATAGTATAGTTAGACTAAAAACCGATATTTATAATAGTATCAATATTATAGGATATTACTTTAATTATAATAACTTATATACTTAAGACTAGAAAAATATTAATAAAAAACATCTTACTAACATTCCCAAGGAATAAAAAATACACCTATACCTAAGCTAGTACTCTATAAATTAGGAAGTTATATACTTACAATACTATATTCTTAAACCTAGTAAACTATTTCTTATCTATTTATTTTATTTAATATAATATATATTAACTAATAATAATATATAGTATACTTATAGCTCTTACTATATAGAGTATACTATAGTTAAACTATAAATGTACTAATACTTTTATTTATCTTTACTTTTTTTATTATTTTTGATATATATATCTATTAGCTTTAATATTACAGTATTGCTCTATTGTAATACTTATAATAAAAGCTTTAATAGTATATATAATAAGAGGTTACTATAACTTAAGCTAAAAAAAGCTAATAAAAATAATAAAAAAATAAAAAAGTAAATAATATATACTAGGTTAAAAGAGACTTCTAAAAATAAAAAAAAAATATAAAGGATAATTGTATACTTAGCTAAAAGAAGCTACTAAAATACAAAAAAAATAATAGATTAAAATAGATTATAAGAGACTAATAAAACAAATAAATAATTACAAATCTCCTTTACTTACACTCTTTTATTCCCTTTTATTTTATTTATCCTACTTTATTATATTTAATATTTTTTTATTAATATACAGTATTTAATAACTCTTAAACTCCTACCTATTCTTTCTTATAACCTACTACTCTTAATAATACTATATAATATCTGATATATTACTAATACTAAGGATAGTACTTAATTTTTCTAAGTAAAGGAATTTACTATACTTATAAGCTCTTAACTTTATCTTTACTATAAAAGTATAATAAAATTAATATTTTAGTAGTTACTAGGAATATTATAGTAACTCTTATTAAGATATATAATTAGAATAACTATAAACTAGCTAGTTATATATTACTATAAAGTTATTAGTTGGTTGTATATTACTATAAAGTTATTGACTGGTTGTATATTATTATAAAGTTACTAATTAGAATAATTAATATTCTAGGTTATCTAAAGTTCTTATAATATTACTAGTATAACTAATATTCTAAGCTATCTAAGGTTTTTATTAGATTATTATAAACTTTAATAGAGTTATTTTAAAGTTAGTTAATATTAAGGAATAAGGAAATATATAATTATAATAATATATATAAAAGAGATAAGTTATTTTTTTTGAAAGAGAAGATAAGTAATTTTATCTATAGTATTTTATATAGACTAAAATATAGTAAATTACTTTATTTATCTATTATTCTAATAGAGTATGTATTCTCTAACCTAGGTATATACTTATATTTTA
>KV875265.1:29683-118478 GCA_001879505.1 Calonectria pseudoreteaudii | reverse complement strand
TTAATTAATTAATTTAATTAGAACTAAAAATATAATTTTTATTTATTTTAAATATATATTTATTTTCAATTATTATATAACTTTTTAATTAACTTATTTATAGTACTATATCTTAAATAATAATTATATCATAAAGTCAGAATCTTTGTGATCTAAAAATAGTCAAATTCACAGTATAACTAATCTAGATTTTGATAACACAGGTTTTCCTAGCTGACACAGGTTTTCCGGGCCTACCTCGGGACGAGGTGTGAAGGCGTGCGACCTACCTTACGCCTACGGGTATTCCAAAACCGGTGTAAGCAGTGGCTGCCGCGGTCTAAAGTTGAGCCGCGACGCCATCTGTCGTAGCCAAGTGGGGCTTAACCGCGTTGTAGTGGTGAAGTGTCACCACAAATATTTTCATCATTCGCAAGAGTGTGTGTAACAGTAACAGCTGCTGTGTGTATGCATTAAATATGTTTCATTAATTTTTTTCTATGTCGTTAATTTCATAGGCGAGACGGTGAAAACCTCTAATTATCGTCTCGGCGTCACATTTTTCTGACTAGAGGCTGTCCTTGGGCATCGAGACGTGATGTTCGCCACTTTGTGTTTCCTCTGTCCATTCCACATGAACCTGTTGTCGGATCGTGTTTAGGGGTATCTCATCGCTGCTGTTGTTGTCGCTATTCGGTCTCTTTCCAATTGACACGGTTATCCCCGTGCGGTATGGCACCAGACCCGGGTCCTCCTCTCGCCCTGCATGGCTGAACAAGCTCGCATCGAGATTTCTTCCCTTGCTTCGATCCCTCTTGTTGCTTCCTCCAAATGTGATGATGTTCTTGTTGCCTGTACTGTGCGCGGGGCCGCTTCCCCTGGTGCTCGGCCACAATGGTCTGAAGAGGAATTTCACGAGCGGACCTAGAGTCGGGAGACAGGCGCTGACGGTGCCGCTGCTGATTTCGATGACGTTCCATGCTGCTCCATCTGCTAGAGAGTCTGTTTCTCGTTAGCCTCTTGTTCAATCTGGTCTTACTCGATGATGATGCGTACAAGGAATATCGTCTGATCGGTACAGCAGGTAGATTCTGAAGCGATACGCGCTCGTGAAGACGACGTACGAGCCGAGTAGAAAAATAAAAGTGAGAAGAATCTTCTGCCACAGGTTGGTCTGAAGCTTCCATAATTGAGGAATCGGTAATAGGAGAATGCCCAGGTCGCAGAGAATGTTCGGCACCGACACGCACAGGAAGGTCAGGAACAAATCGATACAGGTCCCCTGCACCCACGGCTCCCACAGCTTATGTCGGGGAGTGCACTGGAAAGTGGCGGCCAGCACGCAGGCAATGGTCCAGCAAATGGCGACGGTTCCAAAAATCCGGGCTCCCAGGCGCACGACTTTGACGGGAAAGACTCGGACGTAGAGGCAGAGAAGCGACAGCTTGAACAGACTAACATTGGTGAGGTACAAAATCTCGGATCCGACAAGCGTCTATACCTAATTAGCAACACGTTCAAATTCCCTTCGGCTACGCGATGGTGGGAAATACCCTATCGATGATTTGCCTTTGTTCTAGAGTGAGAGCACCAGCGTGCTTGCCCAGACCTTGATGTACAACTGTGGCCCTGATGGTTAGCGAAAGCTGTCGGCGCAAGTCGCATCGGGGTGGATACACGAACCAACAATGTTCATGGCCATGTTCGCAATCAGCATGATGATGGATGCCAGGATGAACCAATCATCCCATCTGAACTTGGCTTGCCATCTCCATCGCGTGAGAAACCGGAGACCGACGAAGAAGGCGGCGATGACTGTGAAGACAATGCTCAATCGAATCGTATACGGTCCAACATCCTCGGTGAGATCCTGGGTGCTGGCGGTGTCGGCAATTTTCTGCAAGTAGGCGGCCTTTGCCTCCGTCTCGTTGTAGGCGCGGGGGAAAAGTACGCCCATGCTGCCTTGCTTCCTTGCTTGCTGGAAAGAACCGAATCGAGTCGAGTCGTTGATGATTTTTTTTTTGCTTTTACGGATTGCCCAACATGGCCACGCCACAACAACCTTCTCGCGCGTCGTCCCAGCTCGTCGAAGTTGTTGTACAAAAAAGGGTTCCACAGATCCGAGGGTGGTCCAGGTCGTAGACTCTTACGTCAATGCCATTGCCATGTTCAGTCAGGGCCCCCGTAAGCATTTAAAAAAAATTGCTTAAAGGTAAGAAAAAAGAGCTGATACACGTGTTGGACACTTGACGGCGTGCGTACCTTTCCCCGTGCTTGCCTCCGACCACTCGGTTTCGTCCCAAGACCACTAGCACCCATTCCAAAACAGGAGGGCCATGACTCGAGGCTGACCCTGGCACGCTGGCCATACTCAATCGAGGAAGCGCCACACCGCAGGGCCACGTACCGACATGGATGCATGCGATTCAGCCAAAACGCTCCAAGGGGGGGGCTTGACGTGCGACCGGTCGTTTTTTTTCCCACCGAAGCCATCCATCCCCCCCAGACTTTGAAGATTTGACATGTCTCAATTGAGACATTCTCGAAGAACCGAAGTGATTGCTTTTTTAAGACACAAAAAGACGACACCCAGAAACACTTCCATTTCGAACGAGTCAAAGCACTCTCTCTCTCGGCCTGCGGGAACTCTCGACCCCCCCATGCCCATCCCCGCAGTAACAAGATTTGCACTAGGCGAATTATGGGCACCAATCATGTACACTCTGCCTCACATCGTGTTCAGCTGGGTGTAACGTGGAAATTTCACGGCCATCAGTCTTTCGGGCAACAAGTGGTCCGATGTAATCAGAGCGTGAGCGAAATCACCACTACCAGTCTGTGCGCGCTTTGCCGTGTTCGACTCACCTCCCGGGTATAACGGCTTCCAACGTTTTTTTTTCCTTTGGGTCTTCCTTAACAACCCCTACTATTCTTCATCAGGTCAAGTTGCTGATCCTCACCTTGTAAGGGCGGCGGCCGTGTGTTGTCGGATCCCCATCTAACGCCGACTCTCTGTCTCTGCCTTGCTTTTTTTTTCTCCCGAGGCGAGGACGAAACGCAGGGGACCATACGAACCATGTGGGCACTTTTGCCCCTTCGACGACTCTCCTCTCCACTTCAGAAGGCACGCCGTGTTGGTTGAAGGCATTGAGAAGTCCGAGCCCTCGAGGGTCCCAATCAAAGTGGATCCCCGGATTCTCGGATTTTTTCCTCCATTTCCCAAGGGTCATCATCAAGCATCTTCCCTGTCCCTCAAGCTCGCTCGTCTTGTTTGTCCTTGTGTCTTGCATGAATCTGAGCGCAATGTCAGGTTGTCGGTTCTAATTTCTCGTATTGTCACTCCATCGCCATGTTTCAAAACAATTCAACCTTTTTTCCACGCTTCGTTCCGATGTCATATCGAAACGTCACCGAGCCGGGGAAATTAAAAGACATGAACCTGCAGGTGACCTGCAGGAGTTCGGTCAACGCCATTATCCGGAGAACCATTATCCCAGCCCACATCCCAGGGGTCTCAGTCGGAATAGGCGGACGCTCCCGTAGGCGCCCCACCTGCCCCGTCACGGCCTCGCAATCGCTCCTGTAACTAAAATAACAAGCTTCCAGTGGGAGCGGCAATATGCAATCCGGCAAGAAATTGGCTGCCGGGGGTTTAAGCCCCACTGCAGTCCAAACGCTGAGCACTCAGTTGCCTCTTGACAGACGGAAAGGGTCGATGGGAGCTAGATGAAGCGTGCCACGCTCATCCGTGCTAGTGGTTCCCTAGCAGCGGGCCAAATTCGGCGGGCTGAAAGATGGCAAACTTGTTTGCTATCAATTTATAGACGAGAATCACACTGATTAAGCCCATTATCTGCCGGTTGGAGCAGGTACCGGCACCTAATCAGGCCCGACCCGGCAACCACGATGGACCAGGTACAGGGTAGTTGACATATACGCGGTGCATGTAGAGGTTAATTCATTACATGAATCAATAGACAAGCTTTGTTTCAAGATGTAATTAAACCATAGCTTTGGCTAACCCGCAGGCATGTGCTGAGTCCTCAATTCGTGACATGGGAATATGGTTGGATTTGAACAAGAACAGACTACCATTCGCTTTGGTTTGCCGATCCTCCGTCTCGGTTATCATGGTCCGATTTTGTGAATCGCGTTTGGTATTAGAACCACTTGATAACCCTTGTGCATTGTGATACAGAGGCTCCACAACTAGCACAACATGACTGCCTTGATAAAGAGAATTGGTCCAGATATGCAAACTTGCCTGCCGCTAGTGCCTCTTTGGAGTTATGGATCTCTGCTGCTTGGGATAGCCGTCTGATAATGTATAGCCCCCAATTCAGACACGCAGGGATGTCTGTATTTGAATAAGTGATGGTTTGTACGAATAATTGAGCCTTGATGAGATAGCTTGCTCATGATTGGCGGCAGCGATACGCTGCTATCCAGTGGAGCGTGGAAACCATCGCCCTTCCGTAGAAGTGGTCTAGATTCTCATCCCCTGAGGATTGGTGGTATTAATCTGTTTTGCCACACCAAAGATACACTGCATCTCGAGGCTGAACACGGAGATAAATTATCGTATGGAACACGATAAAGATCAAGTGGGTCCGGAAGAAACGAAATCTGGCTTGGGGGAATCGTCTTGCCGTGCACTGCAATAAGAAAACTGTTGCCTCTTGCGAAGACTTTCTATGATGGCTAGAAAATTTCGTGTATTGGACCAATTCGCTTTTTAGAAGCCGTGACTGACGGATCAATCATTCAAGTCAAAGTCAGAAATGGCGTTGGGTCTGTTCTGTGATCGACTGCTTCATCGAATTGGGCTAGGCCGACATTTGATCTGCACGGATTGGCGAGCGGGTCAGTGTAATAAATGATATTTTACATGTCTTTATTTACATGCGTCTAGAGCAGAACACACAAATCGTATTCAATACGAAAATCAGGGCTTTCATTGGGTCATAGTTCTCTACGTCGGCATATATATCTTTTGCCTTCTCTCTCTCTCCTTCTACGATCTCAAATTGCTCAATCGGCTCATCTCGCTCACCTTCTAGTTATTTTTCCTTCTCTTACCTCAGTTTTACTAATTTTCTTGTTATATCTTCCTAAAAAGTCCATTGAAAAAATGTCGAATCCTCAAGAATGGCAGAATGGCCTCTGTGATTGCTGCTCTCCATGCGATTCCTGCTTACTCGGAACCTTTTTGCCGTGTATTCGTAAGTTGTGCGGGCTGACATTTTAGTCCACGGCATCACTCATTAAGGCATCGCAGTTTTCGGTCGAGCTTCCCAGCGTTTGCAAAATCACTCCTCTACCAACATTGAAAACATAAACTCGGATTGCATCATATTTGGCGGTCTTACATGCACTAGTTTCGCTTGGATGTCAGTAAGCCCCTTTGATATTTGGGTTTTCTTCTTTTGGAGAGCTTGATCTAACTTGGAAATAGTTTCAATTTCATGAAAAGAGGGGAAATTAGAGAAAAATACGGAATTCAAGGCAGTGGCACTGGTGACTGTTGTGTTTCCTTTTGGTGCCTTTGTTGTGCTGTGATCCAACAAGAAAAAGAAGTCAGATCTCGTCAAGTGGTTGCGTACCAAAACCAAGGGTACCAGCCTGTCAACGATCATATGAGGATGCCATAGACTTTGCTTCTCACTGATAAAAGTTTGGATAGGGTGGCTTTAAGATATATTCTACACGAGAGTTAAAAATGGGCTTGTAGTCGGTGAGGGTCATTATTGGCTACCCCCAAACCTCGTCAAATATGCCACAAGGATTCTATAGACTTTGTTTGACTCTGCGAAGGATTAAAAAAACTCTGGCCTATCGGTCAAAATGTATCATAATTATTGTTTAATAATTTTGAATATCTTGACGAGTATTCTACGCAGTTTATCTCCATGAAATGGAACCTGACAGCATCTACACTTCACTGTGAAAGGAGATTGTAAGGATCGTACGTCCCATCACGTCAATTCATCTGACCAGTCATAAGACGAATAAGTAATCACTATCATGGAGAATAGCTATTATGAAAATATTCAGGGCTCTCGCGCCAATCTTTCGAACAGGTCGTGAGGGGGGCCGTTATTACAAATACTCTGCTATAAAACAACCAAAGACGTCATGAAAAGCCTCCCAAACAATTTTTGGGACTCATCTTCTGCGCTAACTTTCGATTCAAAGACGTGTCATCACCGCTTTAACGCTTTGATTGAAGCAGTTCCGCTGCCACATGATGCGCCCGACTCTCTGCAAATTTTATGGCACGATCAAGTTTACCGTCCCGTCCTTCACCTTCGAGGGCGCCATTTCGAATGAGAAATTCCAACATGTCGAGCCTTCCGTGCTCTGCAGCTCCGTCCAAGGCGGTTCGGCCCTCTTTCTCTGCCGGCTTAGCATTGACATCTGCGCCGTGCTTTTGCACCAACAGCTTTGCTAATCCCATGTGGCCTCCTATGCAGGCCGCCTGCAACGCAGTCGCACCTCCATAGCTCGCAGGCGGTGCATTAACATCAGCTCCGGCTTTGAGAAAGAACTTGACCATATCCAGATACCCCAGTTCGGTGGCAAACTGCAGCGGAGAGCGACCATGTTTCACGTTGAGATTGTGTTCATTAAAATCTGCTCCAACAGCCATAAGTCGCTGGATAAGATCCAAGTCACCATGCTTGATTGCTGGTATCAACGGATTTCCTCGACTAAGCAAGTTAGTACATGGGTTTTGGCCTGGTTGGCTAGATAGGACGTCGAGTCTGGCTCCATGCGCCAGGAGGAAGTCAATTGTCTTCCTCTTTTTGATTTTGTGCCCTCCGGATATGTTCCCATCTTCGCATCTGAGTGCATTCTCTAGTGGTGAGACGCGGAGTATATCATCTGTCTTCTCGCATACCTTGAGGTACGGTTCATTGATGTCAGCGCCAGCAGCTAGCAATATCTCGATCATCTCCAGATTATCATTCATGATGGCGCCCCTTAATGGGTTAGGTACGAGATTTTCCATGGTCCTCATAATCTCTTCAGGACATGCATAATTCTTCAACAACCTAGCGAGGCAAATCGCATCTTGCCTGGCAATGCTTTCCCAGGTGAATCTGTCTGGTTTGCACCCCCTTTTTAATAGCGCGCGTAAAGCTGGCTCACTTTCTTTGCCTTTCTCTCTGTTAGTATCAGGATCTTTCATGTCGCCTCCCCCAAGATAAAAAATGGAGACTGGATTTTGGACTCCATTCCAGTAATTAGCTGCCATCGTAAGCAGTCCACCTTTGACGTAGTGCTGATCCTTGCACCCGCGCCAGAACGGGATATGGGTGAAATGGGAAGACTTTTGTCCGCGCACATTGATCTTTCTTTCCCAACAGCCACTGATTCTCACATATGAACTCTTTGGATCCTGGCTCACTGGTAGTAAGGCCGGAAGTAGACAAATATCATTGCCAAACTTTGCCAATAGCATGTCAAGAGTAGCCAAATTTCCCCTTTGAGCAGCTATTCCCACCGCGGTTGTTTCCAACATTGAAGGAGCTGCCAAGTGAGGCCTATTGTTGATTAACCTTTGCGCGACTGCTAGGTTATTGCAAAGTACCGCGGCACAGAGAGAACCGGGTTCGTATATTTCAGGCTGCAGCTCAAAAACCTTCGTAACAAACGGGTTTTCTAGGGGCCATGATGTTAATATTGCTGATTCAAGGACGGTAACCCCACAGCCGTCGGTATCGGTAAGATTTCCACCCTTTCTTATTAAATCCTCCACCAAAGCACAATCACGAAGAGCAGCGGCAGATACCACCTCTCCTCCGACTAAGTTGGCTCCCCTTTTTAACAAAAGTTGCGCTGCACCAACGGCATCCCAATTGCCGCCTTCTATTATTTGAAGGACAAGCTGAAGTGCTGTATTCTCGCCCAAGCGTTCATTTGCGTCACCGCCAGCATCCAACGCAGCTTTCAGCAGATTAATATGAGAGTACGCCGCAGCATGCGCCACTTCTCCTCCTTCAAGGCGAGCCCCATTTTGAATTAGTAGAGTGGCGCAATCGAGACTATGCAAAGGCTCCCAACGAGTTTCTCCCGCCATCTCATTCATGATGGTCTTAAGAGGTGTGAGAAGACTGGTGTGGCAGGGCTGTTGAGTGGTAAGGTCATGGAGGCCATTATAATGAGGCGATTTATCTGTCCTGACCATGCTGGCATCATTGACATTTGCACCATTGTCGATGAAAAGTTGAATAATCTTCTCATGTCGTTCACTTACTGCCAAGTGCAGGGGTGACATAATTTCTGAACTGTGTGATGGATAAGATCCATTCAAATCAAGCAGCAGTTTGCAAGTCTCCCAATCACCTGAAGTGGCAGCAGCATGCAGAGGGGTAATCCCATAGAAATTAGAGGATGCAGTAATGCCATGGTTGTCTCCAAGAGAAGGGGGTGTGGTGACCATGTAGGCACCATAGAGCAAAGAAATGACTTGTGAGTGTCCCGCATACGCAGCAGCCACGAAAGAATCGACAGTAATCAAACTCTGCATAAAAGATTCTGAATACTGAGATGCCATGAAATTAAGAACTCTGTCCGTCTCAAGGGGTCCTTTTGATGCAGCCACACTCAGAGCTGTTTGTTCGTAAACCGGATTCGCAGGGTAAACATTGGGCTGGTGCTTTATGGAGACGTCAGGGTATACACGACCTTCGGCCGATACGCGACCACCACAGAGTTTGACAATACCAGCAAGACCGGCATCATGTTGAAGCATTGCTTCAACAACTTTGACATATCCTAACTGGATAGCTAGCTGCAGCGCTTCGTCTCTGCCTGCTGAAGCTTTGTACTGGAACAAAAGCTCGACCATACGCAAGGCCTCATCGCAGGCCTTGGAACCGCATCTATCCTTCTGAAGCCGGGGGCACTCTGATTTGCTAACAGCTATCACCAATGGTGGGGGCTTTGCATTGCCTGGAGATGTTAGGTTAGGGTCGGCACCAGCTCTCAGTAGACACTCTACTGTTTGAAAATCCCATTTTGAAATAGCGACCTGAAGTGGTGTGTTCAGTAAGGACATGGTTTCACCATCTAGCCCTTCCTCGGAATATATGATTGAAGAATTTGGGGGGTATCCACAAGAAAGTAGCCATTCGAGTACAACTCTAGGACTATTACCCTGGTCTTTATCAGGGCTTTGAAAAGTTTTATCAGGAGATTTTTGCAGTGATGCACTGAAGAGATTCTCCATGAAAGAGCGAATCGTAAGATTATCGGATTTCCAAAGGTTATGCTTGATTTCAAGTGCACCGGAACTCCTGAGAAAATTTTCTGCTCTTGGGAAATTGTAGAAGCAGCGATGTGAGAGGTTGTTTGAGGTGTAGAAGATGGCAAAGTCCCAATACTCGCGAACTACCTCTCTGCATGCTTCATTTCGGCTCGACCCGCTAAGAATCTTGTGGTCGTGCTGTGAATTCTGCCCAATGTAGGACTCGGGCATTCGTTTTGCCATGTTCATTGCAAGTGCGTTTAGTTTAGATGCCTTATGGCCGGAAATAAATTCATATCCGCAAATGCCGTAATTGGGGGTGAGATCCAGATATTGGATATCGGATGATAAAGATGCCCATTTTCGGTTGTTAGACAAGTGATTAATTTTCGCGATCACTGGAGCATTTTGTCAGTCGTATTGAATTCACAGTCTAGATCCAAACTCACAATTCGAATGCTCATTCCGGAAGTGAATCCAGGGCAGTACGCTTGGCCACTCAAATTTCAATTGCAATGACGGCGGGGTGCAAATAGCAAGTGGCAAGTTGATTGGTGACGTAGGACTCGAAGCTGCATTGTTTAGCTATGGTATCGCAGACATTCCTGCATCGAACTTACGGGGATGTGGTCGCGTGGCGGTCCGATTGAATCTATTCAGGGCAGTGCTTTTTGTAACAGTCCCCTGTTTCAAACGCTTGCCTCCATAGATAACATCGCTTTCTTTGCCATCACGCTGGCGCTTTTTAATGGCAAGGTCAATGATGGTCCAAACTTCTTTGTCAATGTTCTTTGAGAATTCCCATTGCTTCAATTGATCTTCAAGTTGGCTCTTACTGCACATCTCGTTTTAATACGGAAACAGTCAGGTATTGATATACAGCAAGGAAAACTAACCTGGCGGGAAGCCCACGCTGATTGAGTTTACACAAGAGGTCTTTGAGAGTGGCGCCTTCGATGATACATTGATATCGGATGAAGGGTTTCTGCTTGAGCCATTCTGACTCTTGAATCCTGTTTGACATAACAGTAGGGCAAATCAGAAGTTTATGATATTGTTGATAGATGATAATGCTGAAAGGGCTCGGTTGTTTATGAGTTTAGTCCATCAAAATGGCGGGGATAGCTAAGCATTTATGGCCAATTAATCATGGTCACACCTTGCATCAAAACACCAGGGAAAAAAAAGGAACCTGAAATTGATTGGATGACATCAAAATCTCAAAGACTCCACATGAATACGTACGCTGTTTGTAGTGGCGGAGGCTTTGCCTTGGCGTTGTCACTGCTGTGCATTGGTCAGGTTGTCTTGAAATGTGTGGGTCAAATACTTTTGGTCTCATTTTGTCGGAGCGCAGTCTCTGGGTCATGTTGTTGGATTGAATCCGGTACATGAAATGTTGCCCTCGAACATCGTCCAGCATGGCAAATTTTCCCCGCCTTTTTGCCCCCTTCTCTCTCGCCATATTCAATGTTTGTCTTTGAGTTTAATACTAATGAAGGCTACACAGAATAACCTTTCGCCCGATTCCCGGGAATTAGGATGGTGCGCTGTGGATACGTCTTTATCGTTGGAGCCCACCATGTCAGTGGCCGCGACCCGCTCGTGACAATGATGGTCGCAAACTTAAAAGACAATCAATTATTTTTCGTATTTGTTTCACGTTTGTTCGAATTAGGCTCCATATCCCAAGCAATAGCATGGTTATACCGTAAGAACTCAGGAAATTCATCCATGGAGTGGAGACCAAACAGTCACCCAAAATATGCATCGAGCCATTTAAAGTTGCGATCAGAAGCCAAAACACGTGGAGAAAAACAAAAAGCCTCTCCACAGCATCGATGAATTTCGTGAGTTCTTACGGTATTTCGGTGCAACAAAGGCAAGAGTCAACAAATTGGTATTTGTGCACTCAGTATTGACCAATTAATACTGTCACACTTCTTGGATTGGTCACATCAAGCTGTTGAACTGAGAATTGAAAGAGACTTGTTTTTTCTAAGAACAAAGGAGCTATGGGTGCGGGCTTTCTAGCTCGGTGGAGTTCCTCGTGGTGTTGTGGCCGCTCCACTCGTTCAGCCACTCACTAGCCTCAACAAATACTAATACTAATACTGATCCAAACTGTATAATTCCTTCTGAAACAATTGCCAAAGCAACCTCTGCCACGCATTCGGAATGCAGTGGCCGTCAACTTGCCAGGTGCACAGAATTGCGCTAATACTGAGGATAAGCATCGCGGTAACTGTGACCAATATAACTAGATGCTTGACCAGATTTAGGCCTGGACAGGAGCTCCCTTGACCTGCTCCTTAGGAGGAGGAGTGGCATCTCGGGCCTGAGGACCCTTGGGATTCTTGGGAGGAGGAGCGGCACCACGGGCGTGAGGGCCCTTAGGCTCATCCTTGGGAGGAGGAGCAGCACCACGGGCGTGAGGGCCCTTGGGGTCCTGAGGAGGAGGAGGAGCAGCACGGGCGTGAGGGCCCTTAGGCTCATCCTTGGGAGGAGGAGCAGCACCTCGGGCCTGAGGACCCTTGGGGTCCTGAGGAGGAGGAGGAGCAGCACGGGCACGAGGGCCCTTGGGCTCATCCTTGGGAGGAGGAGCAGCACCTCGAGCGTGAGGGCCCTTAGGCTCATCCTTAGGAGGAGCAGGGGCGTCACGAGCGTTGATGGGAGCTCCCTTCAATGCATCCAGAGGAGAAGCAGGAGCGTCATTGCGAGCCTGAACCGCTGCGTCAACCGTTGTTGCGCCAACAGTTGCCTCAACCGATGCGTCAACCGTTGCGTCAACCTCGGCCACGCCAGGAACGTCTCTAAAAGTTAGTCAATAATCTTGATTGTGACCTGTTGCAACTTACTGATGACTGCGGCGCTGGCGGAAGCCGCGCAGACGGTAACGAGGGCAGTAGAGAAACGCATATTGGTAGATTTCTTGTTGCTTGTCGGCGAAAGAATGAATAGTTATATTAGGTATGGTTGGAAGAGTGTGAAGATGTTGTTGCTGTTGCTGTAATTATTGTTGTAGTAGTTGTAGTTGTTGTAGTTGTTGTTGGGTGAAGAATTTTGATCATTGATGGCAGATGGAAGTCCTTTTATACACCATTTGATGCTCCCTACATCGAGCTTTCCTTTGACGCAGAGACCGTTATAGAAAGAATAGATGTTGATCAAAGTCCGAGCTCAATAACATCATTGCATGCCTGTGCTTGTTCAAAATCCACATCTCGATGTCATTCTAAAGTCGACTCCCTGGATCCTGGTCCCTGTTCCTACATAGTACAAGAGATGCGAGGTTGGATTGCAGTTTGAAGGTGGAGAAGCATACGTACAACTTGGTCGATTAATTGATCAATCATGTATGGGACTTTGTTGTGCTCTGACTTCATCGTGCTGTACTGGGCCAATTCGTGTATCAAATTAATTGCTGTATTCTAACTACACGATGATTTTTTGCTTCATGTTCATCACTCAATTCATAATTTACAATATCACATACTTGATTTATCGCTACTGTTGAGTCCAAAGTCCGAGAAAGGCAATCTCATAACCATCTCAGCCACCGAGATTTTCGAGTAAAATTAAGCCTATGCGTGCCTTGACCTATTCATTTGCGGTGAGAAATCTATCCCTTTGTGATGAATCTCAAAGTAACCATGTCAAATCTCACCATGAAGCATTGATCAACAGCACGAGCGATTACAAAGATGAATTTCTGCTTGCATAATGGTCACATCTGAAAGTGTTAGTGTTGAAGATCTTGCCCAACAAGGCTAGCCCCGCTCTGGCCAGCTTCCGGTATCCGCCAACGGCTTACGCGTGTCACATTTTGCAGAGGCTGGCTGACGCGGTCGGACTAAATTTAGCGAGAGCCGGTAGTCACCAAACAGCTGTGGTTGAGCGCATCGGCACCTGGATTGACGCCACAGCGTATTACGCGTTTGGCCGTTTTTCGAAGATTGAGATCGTCAAAAAAGGCTGATATATCTGGGGGGCGTAGCCGTTGAGCCGGGTGGGACACACCCCACAGCAAGGGGGAAAATTTCCCGACGCGTCAACGGTCGATTCGGCCTTGTGCATAAGCAATCCAAGGGGGCCAGTGCAGATCTCGAGAATGTTTGGTCTGCTTCAAGCATAGGTAGATGGATGCGCCAGTAATTATCCGATGATGCAATGGTGGGTTTCGCCTCAATCTCCCACTCTATACTCACGTGGCCGTAAGTTCGTGCCATTGTGGGATTAAATTTCAGCGGTGAAATAGAGAATAATACAACCTTCCCAATTTGTATGACCCGTTGTGGAAACTGCAGGCACGTTTAGTTCATGCTCAGGGTTAGAGTTCATCGTTGAATGCGCTTGTTTACCTCACTGCTTTCACAGAGAAAAATCACCAACATGTCAGAAGCTACCCTATAGAGTAGTCCAACAATGAATGCGAAGGGCAGGAATCTCCCTGTGCAATTTGCAACATGGCGTGTTTATTTCCCGGGATCTGTGGTTGAAACAATTGGTAGGGGAAGCTATTCAAGAAAAGTAGATGTGCACAGACCATGACCATGGGTCATGGCGTAGTGATTCAAGGGTGCGATACGAGAAATAATTTTCGTATACCTCAATTGCTGGGGTGGACCTGGAGTGACAACTCATACCTTGCATCGATACTTGCAATTTCCATCCATTACCGAGCGGCCAATCCTTGGCAAGAAGCTAAATAATGGGGGCATCAAATGTGCCGAGCTCCCGTTCAACAGCATTTATCGTCACAATTACGCGCTGATTATGCAGAACCGGCAATGGCTCGGGTGGCGTCGTTTCACAAGGAATGTGCTACTGAACAGAAGAATGCTCAATCTCGGTCGAAAATTAATCGTCTATCACATTGAGGCACTCGCGTTTGGTATCCACGTCATGGTGGTTTCCTGAACAATGGCGAACTGGGAGTTGAGAGCGTCTTCTGGCCCGGTGCCTACTCCCAGGACGTAAGCCCCTGAGGACAAAACCCACTGTGTGGTCTTCCAAGAAGCTCCGTCTTTCTTTCTCACATCAAGAGAAACCATGATGATCCCTGCCGGCTTTAGAAGTGTTGTTTTTTGAACCCCACATAGGACTGCTTCCTCGTGGTGCCCGCTCCGCCACAGGTACGCCTGGACCACTTCATGCCCGGCAAAGTTTCCGAGATTATCAACTCTAATATCCACAGTCCAGTGGTCACCTTCGTCAGTCACATCATAAATGTGGCATCGGAAATTCGTAAAGCTCAGACCATATCCAAACCACCACTGGGGCTTGACTGCTTTGTTGTGAAGGTACCAGCGGTAACCAACGTGAGTGTCTTCCTTGTAGATGACCGTCCCGTCCTCCCCAGGCCAAGTCTCTGCGTCAGAAGAAAACGGAAGATCGCCATATGCTCGAGGCCAAGTGATGGGCAAACGGCCTGATGGGTTGACGCGGCCAAGGAGCACGTCCGCCAAAGCATTTCCCGCCTCCTGACCTCCGTACCAAGCCTGTAAAAATGTGGAAGCACTGTCGATCCATGGAACCTCAACCGGAGAGCCCGACTGGTTCACAATGACCAACGATTCTGGCCGACTCATACGGCCCAGCAATGCCCTCACAAGTTTATCCTGGTCGCCGGGCAGCGTCATCGACTGCCGGTCATAGCCTTCACTTTCCCATTCATCGCTCAGTCCGAGAACGGCGACTGTGATTTCACTTTGGTTTGCGAGTGACACGGCTTCGGCAATCATCGTCTCGGAGTCGGCTATTTCTTCCTGGTACCCGATTCGAAGAGAAGGGTGAGATGAGAACACATGGTTGGCATCATCCAGGATTCCGCCAGAGGCGGCTAAATCTTTGTCCATCCAGGCATCGACAGTGACAATGCACTGCCTCCCAGCCTCCATGTGTTTGCTTCCGATTCGCTCAAAACTCCCGAAGGAGTAGAACGTTTCACCGCGCTCGGTCCACTTGCCATTGTCGACGACAAGATCGCCATCGACATAAATGCGAGACCCCCCCACACTGCTCAGGCTGAAGCGGTGATTTCCTGTTGTCGTCGGCGTTAGCAGAGAAGAAATCCGCAAAGAGTACGGCGGAGGGTTCTCTGTCTGAAATTGGTGAGGAGAACTATCCGACAGGTCCACGCTGGAATTGTTGCGATACTGGGTCTGAATGACTGGACCAGACATGTCAGTCGATTCAAAGAAGTCAATCTGGAGCATCGACTCATTCGCGTCTGCTGACGGGCTCTTCCATTGCTTCTGGTCAAAAAGAGCAAGCCATTTCCGCGCATATGCTCCGGGAGAATACTGAACACGCAAATCAACACCCATCTGCGCCGCGACCTGTTTGAACGACTCCATTGGCTGGCTCAGATATTGTGGGTTCATGCTTGCAGAGCCGCCGCCACCAGGAGTGCCCACGAGGGCGTTGGGTCCAACAAATGCAACTTGTTTTCCTGCGAGTGCGCGAACGTCCAAAGGCAAAGTGGAACTGGAGTTTTTGAGTAGCACAATTCCATTTGCCGCAATTTGTCGCATTAGTTGCACGTCCTCCGTGGATGTATGAGACGATTCTTCCCGATCTCGAGATTTGTCAGCTTCCTCCGGGGTGAGTCCCAGTAATCCAAATTTGTCGGCGAGATTCAGTATGCGCGTAACAGACTCGTCAATTCTATGTAGAATTTCGCCACTTGGTTCCTCTTCAATTGCCTTGATTAATTTTGCGCCTCGCCTTTCCGGCGGACCAGGCATTTCTAGGTCGAGACCAGCTCTCAGACTGTCGACAGTCGAATTCGTACCGCCCCAGTCACTCATGATGACGCCCTTGAACCCCCACTCTTCTCGCAGAATATTCTGAATGAGGTTGGAATTCATATCCATGTGTTTTCCATTGACCGAATTGTAGGCGGTCATGATACAACCCGGAGATGCGGATTGTAGCACCATCTCGAAGGGCCGCAAGTAAATTTCTCTCAAAGCACATTCCGAGATCTGGGCATCCACTGAGAATCTTTGGTGTTCCTGCTCATTACCAACACTGTCAAATTTTGTTAGATCCACAACTTTTCGTCAAATGAATGGCAGTACGCCTCTCACACAACTTACAAATGCTTTGGGGTCGCAGAGACTTCGCCAGTCTCTTGCACACCTTGTACATATTCGGAAGCTAGTGTCCCACTAAGAAAAGGGTCCTCGCCAAAGCACTCAAAGTTCCGTCCTCCGAGAGGATTTCGGGCACAGCAGATCGTCGGAGCGAGCAACACCTGCGCAGCCTTTTGTTTCGCCTCTCGGCAGAGCAGCCTCCCCAAGTCTCGTATCTCTGAGGCCGACCAGGTTGCAGCTTGGCATACTGGACCGGGAACGAAGGCTGAACTTGGACCATCGACTGCAAACTTTCCCCGGGCTCCCGAGGGGCCATCGGATGCCTGAAAAGTCAGTATATGGGCCATTGCTATTTAAAATGCCGAAATACCTTTATGGATCCTATCCCTAACCTTGAGACCTCCTGGGTTTGCCATACATCTGCACCAGAGAGAAGTGAGACTTTCTCCTCCAAGGTTAGCCGGTGAAGCAGCTGAGATACATTGTTCAAAGGCATATTTCTGTGTCGGCAGAGTGGCAGTTCAATTGAGGGTTTTGAAGTCGTGCGGACGGGGATCGAGATATCGCGGGATTTTTATCTACTCATCGCCTCTGGGGATGGGCGACAAAGAAAGGGAGAGGATGACAGAAAAGGAGCTGGAGAGTAGGTTGAAGGGTCTTATCAGTGAAGAGTATGAGGGTACAAGTGGGTCAACAGAAGTTGCCGCCAAGGATTAAGAGGCGGATGACTGATCCCGACCGAGGTTTTCCTCGATGCTGGCCTTTTCAGCCGGTTTTAGTGGGATCAATAATCTCACATACCGATGCAGCGTGAGATGTCATGGCACGCTGATTGATTGGATGCCCCAGACATGCGCGTCTTGTCATGAACCAATATGGCAGGTTGACTTGCCAATTGGTGCTTCGCGGAATAAAATGTGGATGATGGAAAGCCAGTGCCGGTCTTATCCCGTTCTTTTGCCGGATTGGAGCCTGATAATTTAGCATCAATGGCAGTCGTTCGATTGGATCATTCTTATCACTGTGGAGCCTAGCCATCATTGGTGAAGTCTAATCATATCGTTCTACAGCATCATTTCTTTCGTATCGCGATAACATATCAAAGAGGGAGGCGTATTATTTCATTGATTCTGACTGGTGATTTTATTTGACCTGTCGGTCATCGTTCGTTTATTGTGTCCCAATGGAATACGGCATATCTCAAAATCACGACAGCAAATGCAAAAACAATGCACGAATTTAGAAGGATAGGTTCGCAATGCTCCAGCATGTCGCATAATAATACTCGTGCAGGCTTCTATTGTGGCCTGGGAAACATGATTTCAATAGCGTGCATCCTATTAGGATCTGTTTTGCTGTGACTATAAATCCAGCCATTTAGAGAAAGGCTGTCCACGGGATGTGCTGTATTGGACGGTTTCTCATCGAAGTTGCTATTAATAGTAGATCAAGGCTGCTTTAGAGTATTTGCAGATATAAGTTATTTCTAATGTTGAATAATTCATTGTTGACTCTCTGGACCAGGTATATCACAAAGATTGGTTCATAGAGTTGTAGATGTATTTGACACCAATATGAAAATTACTACCAGTACATGAACAACTTATCTCAAATGATTTTGACCCAACTTACGTATTTTACACACTGCCGTGTCATTTTTCTAGGCACAGGGTGGTGACCAACAGCATCCAGCCACTTCTGGCAAGGTGCATATGCCCCATGTTCTTGCAGCCAACAGGTTTGGAAACCAGGGGTTTGAAGCCCAAGAGTGAATTTAACCGGCATAGACAGGCCTTGGTATTACGCAACACTGCATTATCGTTGGTACGCAGGGGAAATTATCCGCGCGAAATAAAAACATCCGCACCCTCACCTCTACAAAATCTCCTGATCCAGAACTCGTCCCCATCGTCATTTTGTCAGCGCCTCAATACACATATCCGAAATGGCTGACTCAATTGAGCCCCAGACTAATGAACTAATTGTAAGTTTTTAGTACAGCTTTGAATTGCATAATCAACCCTCTAACGCTAGAACCTAGGCGGTAGACACATTTGATGATGGGGACTCTGGAATCTCGGCTGTGAGCGTTTTCACTCGCCTCTCTTAAAAATGCGATGGAGATTAATTTTTTTTAAACAAAAAGCCGATCACTACCAGTCTTACATCTCTTCGCTCAAGCGTCTTGCGATACCAGGAAGAGAACGGCAGAACATACCATGCCATGAGCTCTGGGAGTATGTGTAGCATGACAGGCACATCATGGCACATATCTGACTGTTGAAATCTACAGAATACAATTTTCCGAATGATGAACGAGAGAATGAGCGGCTCGGTAGGTTTCGTATCCTCGATACTTAAGTCAGGCTAAGAACTTCACAGACTTGCAGCACAATCTCTGGCTTCTCACCCTTTATGGAGAGTTAGGATTGAGTCCTAAGGTCAAAGGCTCTGCCAAGCGCGTTCCAGACGCTGGTACTGGCACAGGAATCTGGGCTATTGAATATGGTACGTCGATCAAATATTACGCTACCGTGGTCCAGCACAATACTCACTTTGTCTGCTTATAGCTGACAGTCATCCTGACTCCGAGGTATTTATTTCGCTGAATCTGTCGTGCCGTTTTAACAACAATTATATAGGTGATCGGGGTTGACCTCAGTCCTATCCAGCCTTCACTGTATGTTTCATGATGGAGATTATGATTGCAAGACACAGATTGGTACTGATATCCCTCTTCCACAGAGTCCCACCAAACTGCTCCTTTGTCGTCGACGACCTTGAGAAAGAATGGACATGGACTGAGCCATTTGACTTGGTATTTGCTAGAGTAATGGCAGGATCCTTTGCCGACATGCGAGAATTCATCCGAACAGCATACAAGTAAGCCATACCAACCTTGCGTACCAGTGTTCTAGAAACCTGTGTGTGAATTGCTAATCTTGATTGCATAGAAACTTAGAGCCTGGCGGATACCTCGAGATGCAGGATTTGGCGCAGCCTATCCGATGTGATGATGGGACATTGAAGGAAGAAAGCGAACTAAGCAGTTCAGGGCGACTGTTTATCGAAGCCAGCACTAAGGCCAGCCGCCCTATCGACGTGGCCACAAAGTACAAAAGCCTTCTTGAAGAGGCTGGGTTTGTTGATGTCGTTGAGAGGCAGTACAAGTGGCCGTTAAATCAATGGCCGAGGGATAAACACTACAAGGAGATTGGAGCATGGACCCTTGAAACTTTGAGCACTGGCCTTGAAGCCCTTTTTCTTGCTCTGTTCACGAGGTTTTTAAGTTGGACTGTAGAAGAGGTGACAGTGTTTTGTACTGGCTTGCGGAAGCAACTCCACGACCGCAGCATCCATGCATACGCCCCTGTGTAAGTTTGAATTCTCACCTGGATCTGTTCCCGGGCCTTTACAACATCCATATTAATTACTGAGTAGCTATGTTGTATATGGGAAGAAACCTGATAATGAGATAAAATCCAAGACCGTTGCTTAGGCTTTGAGGTTCACATGAGAGGCTATCGGAATTTTGCGCAACTCTACCATCTCATAGTTACGAAATTACAGCTTCTATGGAAAATCATCCTTTTCCATCATTCTTTGAACGCAACTAGGTCTCTGTGTCTTGGAAAACTGTTCTCGCCGCCTAGCATTGGCCCTGCTCACTTCTCGGGCCTATATCACCGCACAGTCTCTGTCACATCATCATCATCATCCTCATCGACATCATCTCGAGCAGTCATACTGTCTAGAGCCCTGTTCATTGGCCAGAACTAGCCCTCCGTGTATTTCCATGAATGGAATTTGTTCGCTTGGTGTTACCCACCAACGCACAAAAAGAGCTGGACTAAATCGGCAAACCCTGCAACGTAGATCGATAGATTCGTAGCGCACCTCTTCTCGCCTCTAAATACTGTGTTCCGGGCGGAACAGGCGCCATAATTTGGTGACAAATTAGCAGCGCGGTCCGCCTTACCGCTACCGACGTCGAGATCGTCAAGTCGCAGGGCAAGGGCAGCAACCGCCTCAACCAATCTCCATTGCGTGGGCCAGATAACCGAGTCAGCGAGCATCCCAATTTAGATAGCAAGGCGATCGGTAAGATTGCGACTGGCCCCACAATACGATACGAGAAGGCGCGTGTGGGATCAAGGTGGATAGCCATGTAATTATTTGCGACCGTCTTCCAACAGGTCTCCTTGAGCTAGAATTAACAGTATAATTGGAGCGTGATAAGATCTTGACTACTAAGAATACGGAATATGCAGGTCAGTGAGGTTGAATCAAACATGCATCTTGCTCTACAACGAGGACGCAAAGCACCCCAGAGCATTCTCAAACTCGTGCTCTGTGTCCATCTCTGCTCTGCCTTTCCACACACCCTCAACATGAATTTTTGACAATTGAATGGCTACCAAAATCACCATAGCTCTCTCTAGATGGCAGCATTGAGGTTCGCCAAATCGACTCTATCCAAACCGATCTCGAGGATGACACCTCTTCGCACTTCTTGAAAACCTCAACTCTGACAGGACTGTTATGGTATCTAAAGGAAACATAAACTTAAAACACCCCAAAATTTTACATTTAATAGCTTTGGTTATTTAAGTGACAATACTTTGTCTATTTTGCTTGGCCTAACGAATCGACCAAAGCGAATGTAATGCGTTTCACGACATGGGGTGTTGTAAGAAAACACCTGGCTAATGGGCGCCGTATTCTTCCATGAAGTAAATCCAGTGCAGTCAAACTATAGAAATATTCGGCTCCGCCCACACTCTTCAAAGTGATAAATTTCAGTGCTCTGTGAGACCCTCTCCACGCAACAGTTGGGTTCCCTTGAATGTGACGAACAACGACCAAGTTGTCGCTGCGCAATCATGATGGTCACAGGGCGTACGCAGTAATTATTTGTATTTAAATCTTTTTTCAAATAAAAGAATATTGTATTGCTCATTCGGTTAAGTTCCAGGATGTTTTTGGACTTTGTATGCTGGCTCATTTTTAAATCAGCTGCGGCTGAACCATACCCAGCCACTCCACACATCGAGGTGTGGCTTGACTGCGCCTCGGGCGCCGCTCTTCAGATGGGTTGCCTTGCTCAGCCAGAGCCTGATCTTTGAAGACCATCACCCCGCATCATCAGACACACTTAAGATTAAGTCAAGCTTCTCTGCTTGTTGAGAGTGTGTGTTATTTTCGTTAATTCCCCAACTGGCTACCCCTCATTCACTCTCGAAACTCATCATGGAGTCACTCCCGAAACGATCTCGCACGAGTTTTGATGAACAATCAACGCGCCTCCCGAAGCGCCCGAAACCGAACGACCCGAATCTCCCAAAGAAGCGCCTCACGAACAAACACTATACCGTTGGATGGCTTTGCGCACTTGCAATCGAAAGGGCTGCTGCCGAGGCCATGCTAGACGATACTCACGAGCGTCTCCCCAACCTCCCACACGATAGCAATACATACACCCTTGGAAATATCGGTGCACACAATATCGTCATTGCCGGCCTCCCCTTTGACCATTACGGGTTGGTAAACGCTGCCCTAGTGGCAAACAATATGACACGGAGCTTTCCGTCAATTCGAACGAAACTTATGGTGGGCATTGGCGGTGGTGCACCCGCAAGGGTTGACATTCGTCTCGGTGATGTCGCCGTTGGGATCAAGGTACTACAGTGCGATTTCGGGAAAGTTACCAACCAAGGTCTTTGCCGTACAAGTACTCCTGTCAGGCCTCCACAATCCATCATGACAGCGGTTGCAGCACTACAAGCTCGTCACCAGTCAGGGGAAAGCAAGTTGTTTGAGATCCTATCCAGCATGTTGCATAAGCACCCCTCTATGACACATTATTCTCATCCTATGCTGGAAGATCGACTGTTTCGCAACACATACGAACATGTCCAGACGGACATCACGAACTGTGACAGCTGCGATCAGTCTCAACTTGTGAGCCGACCTGATCGACCCAGTCCCCATCCGAGAGTGCACTACGGTGTTATCGCTTCAGGAAACCAGGTCATAAAATATGCAAAAGCAAGAGATGACTGGTCTGACTCGGACGATGCGATATGCTTCGAGATGGAAGCCGCTGGTCTGATTGATCACTTCCAGTGTCTTGTCATCAGAGGAATTTGTGATTATGCTGATTCTCACAAAAACAAACAATGGCAACATTACGCTGCAGGCAGTGCAGCGGCATATGCTAGTGAACTACTCTCAATCATGGATGTGACATTGATTGATGAGGCGCCCAGCCCAGTTGGTAGGTTGTGACCCTCAAGAAGCGTGATCCGACTCTGACGATAGCATAGAGCACATGTTGCCAAATGACCAGCAGTCCCCTCAAATAAAATTATCCACCGAACAAAGGGAAGCCCTTCGAGAATCATTGAGATTCGATCAAATCGACGCAAGGCGCCATACAATCAAGAAGGCGCATGCAAAAACCTGCAAATGGCTACTCAAAAAGGAGCAATATCTTCAATGGCAGGATCCAAAAGAATTTCATCAGCATCGAGGTTTCTTGTGGATCAAAGGAAAACCAGGAACAGGAAAGTCAACTGTGATGAAATTTGCACTTCAACATGCACAAAGAACCAGGAAGCACCATAGTATTATTAGCTTCTTCTTCAATGCAAGGGGAGATGATCTTGAGAAGTCGACAACTGGAATGTATAGGTCGCTTTTGGTGCAAGTTTTGGATATATTTCCCGATCAACTGCAAATGTTGGATACATTTGGAAACTATATCACTGAAGGCAAAAAATGGAACATTGAAATTCTCAAAGAGACTTTTGAGCAAGTCATACAAGGGCTTCAAGGTGAACCTGTAACTTGTTACATTGATGCCTTGGATGAATGCGACGAAAATCAGATCCGGGATATGATATCGTTCTTTGAATCTTTGGGAGAAGACGCCATGTCCAATGAAATTAATCTGTCTATTTGCTTTTCAAGTCGGCATTACCCGCATATCACGATGAATCACGGCCTTGAGCTCATCCTAGAAGGACAGGAAGGCCACAGCCAGGACATTGCAGACTACATCAAAAGCGAACTCAAGATTGGCCAAAGTCAGCTTGCCGAGAAATTAAGAACTGAGGTACAGGAAAAGGCTTCTGGTATTTTCATTTGGGTAGTTTTGGTCGTGGATATTTTAAACAAGCAATTTGACCGGGGTCGAATACATGCGCTCCGAAAACGACTCCAAGAAATCCCTGCCGACTTGCACGAGTTATTTCGGGATATCTTGACCCGCGACAGTCACAATAAAGATGAATTGCTCCTTTGTGTGCAGTGGGTTCTTTTTTCCCGGACACCAATGACGCCGGAACAGCTTTATTATGCTATCCTCACCGGCATGAGTACGTTTGAGGATATTCCCGCCTACGACGAGATATCCAGATCGGACATTGATAGGTTTTTGCTCGACTCATCCAAAGGCCTGATCGAAGTGACAAATTCCAAAATATCAACCGTGCAATTTATTCACGAGTCAGTTCGGGACTTTCTCCTAAAGGACAGAGGAATAGCTAAAATATGGCCTGAGCTTGAAGAAAATTTCCAAGGAAAGAGCCATGAGCAATTAAAATCCTGTTGTCTGCGATATAATCTTCAAACGGTTTCATCGATTAATTTGAGCGGTGAACTACGGCCAGCCTTAAATAAAGATACCAACAGACAGCGTGAGACAACAAAGGCCAAGTATCCGTTTTTAGAATATTCAGTACCCCAGATACTGTTTCATGCAGATAAAGCAGCCGCTTATGGGGTCTCTCAAAGTCAATTCATCTCAGACTTTGATCTCGATGGTTGGGTCACGTTACAAAATTCGCAAGAAAAGCATGAAGTGCGTCGATATCAACCAGGGACAAGGTTATTGTACATATTGGCCGAGGCAAATTGTCCCCAACTCATCAGATCGCACTCTTCGGCAGAGTCCTGTCTCGAAGTAAAGAATGAGCGATTCGGTTGCCCCCTCCTCGCCGCTATCGTCAACAACAACCTGAAAGCCATAGACGCATTTCAACAAGGTCTTGTTGAGGAATTCCGGAATCAGAAATCTACTCAATTTCAGGATGATGGGTACAACAAGAGAAATTATGACTTGCATTTCACGCCCAACACTGATTTCTCTGTATCGCGTTTTCGTTTTTCAAAGAAGAAGCCAGTAATTCGGTATTTGCTTGAGCACGGCGGCTTTGAGGAACTGATACTGGTTCTAATACGAAAGCCAGTTTTCTTAATGGACCTAAAGATCAAATACAATGACGAAGATTCAATATCTTTCTGTGCTAGAAACAGCACTGCGCAGTGTCTCAGACTTTTATTGGAAATTAGTGAACTTCATCCTGATTACAAAGATCAATCTGGCTCTACCCCGCTTTCTTGGGCTGCTGAAAATGGTCATAAAGAGATAGCCTTAGCCTTGTTAGAAACAGGCAAAGTTGATCCTGACTCTAAAGATCAATATAGCCGAACCCCGCTTTCTTGGGCTGCTGAAAATGGTCATAAAGAGATAGCCCTAGCCTTGTTAGAAACAGGCAAAGTTGATCCTGACTCTAAAGGTCAATGCAGCCGAACCCCGCTTTCTTGGGCTGCTATAAATGGTCATAAAGAGATAGCCCTAGCCTTGTTAGAAACAGGTAAAGTTGATCTTGATTCTAAAGATCAATACAGCCGAACCCCGCTTTTTTGGGCTACTAGAAATGGTCATAAAGAGATAGCCTTAGCCTTATTAGAAACAGGCAAAGTTGATCCTGACTCTAACCGTCAATACAGCCGAACCCCGCTTTCTTGGGCTGCTATAAATGGTCATAAAGAGATAGCTCTAGCCTTGTTAGAAACAGGCAAAGTTGATCCTGACTCTAACCGTCAATACAGCCGAACCCCGCTTTCTTGGGCTGCTATAAATGGTCATAAAGAGATAGCTCTAGCCTTGTTAGAAACAGGCAAAGTTGATCCTGACTCTAAAGATCAATACGGCCGAACTCTGATTTCCTAGACTTCTCAGTGGCTATAGAAGGATTTGGTTAACTGTTTTATGATGAAGAGTCTGTCACAAGATGAAGCCAGGGGTGGGCATAATAACTGTGTTGCGTGATGAAGAGGGCAGAAGGCTCTCACTACGTTCGACCAATAGTAACATTGTGTGTGTGACCTGCAACATGGTCAAGTTGGGCTGGATTCGAGAGATAACAATGGTCTATCCCCGCTTTCATATGCTGCTGCAAAAGATTATGATAGAATTCTCAAGTTTCCTTATATGGCTGGTCAAGTTGACCCGGACTCACAAGAGGACGATCGTCGAACTCCTTTATTTCATTTGCTATCAAAGAACACCAATTCCTCGATTATTGAAAAAAATCCGCTTGTCTCTCTTAAATCTCCGCTTGACACTGGGAAGGTGGATTCAAATTCATCAGACAAGGATCGAGTGAATCCAGTCTCATCTGCTGCGAGGTTATACAAATGTCCAAATCCAGTCAGTTTGGTTGGGTCGGATCCAAACTCATCCACTCTGGAATCGCGCAATCTTGATTAGTTGATTGGGTTATTAAAATCCCAGAGGCTTACAATAGTCAGTCACACTTCTGCCAATCGAGGCGGTCATGATCATTGACACTACAACTGAACTCTTCATACCGCACAAGAATTTTAGGCTATAGATACCATTTCCCATAGGGCAAGCTGAAGCGCCGTACAAATAAACCAGTCTTCCTTATCAAAATAGCTCCTGGGCATCATCCGGTGCTTATACCCATGAGTTTTTTTCAAAGCTGCCAGACAGTTTGATCTAGAAAATGGTGAAATGACACCGCTGAAGTATTTAAATCCGACCAAAAAAACAAGCTGGAGGCCCAACAGGGTGACCCATGAACCAAGCCACAGAGGCCACATACAATTAGAGTTATACAATAGACCGCTGAATTATATATCTAATATTATGTTAAATGTACTCTCCGCTGTAAAGACTAATTCTCTCCCAGAATGGAAATGCCAGGCCTCAGCACGGGGCATGCTGCAGCAGGTTCTTGCCTAACTCCCAATAGCAACCCGAACGACTTATTCAATGTGTCTCCGAGTACGCACATTCAAAATGAAGTTTGGCCTAGTTATTGTGACGTTGTCATGAGGACCAAGGCACATTACCGATAGTGTGGTTGTAGAACATTTTTGATTGATGATCCTGCTACCCCAAACTAATTTATGCAATTTCCAAAGGCTTCTTCCTTTTCCTGCTATTTCTGTAGACACTTTATCTGAATCTTTAATCTTGCAACTCATGTGGGGTGATTTAATTCTGACTAAAAAGAAACAAGCTGAAGGCTCAACTAGGTGATCCAGGAACCAGGCCAGAGGCGAAGTACAATTATAGTTATACAATATGGTTGGTCACGAAAGTATTGTAAACGTCGCATTTACTTCACTTTTAATGAAAAAGTCAATGCGGGGGATACAAATTTTGTGACGTGTACATCAACAGAAGGTCAAAATTTCCCTATCTCATCAACCGCCTCCCACAAAATAAGCCCACCAGTCCGCCCATATACCCGGTGCAATCTCATTAAGATAGCTATATCTAAAATAAAATGAATCACACAAAGAAACGTTACACAAGTCATGTATGATCATTGAGCCTTACTATTCAAAGCACCCACGAGCATCTGAGCAGCCATACGCCGTCCGCCGTCCTCAGGGTATTTTTCTCCCAGCTCCTTGGCACGCAGGCGGATAGCATCTGATTCAGGCCCAAGCAGAATTTCAAATAGACACCTAGACAACTCGTTCTTATTCCAGCGAGGCTTCGCCTCTTTATTGCCCCATCGGCCAATTCCAAGGAGCTCGACTCTGCTTCCGAAGTCATAGCAATCCGCCCATCCTGGAAGAATGAGCTGCGGCACGCTAGCGCTGTCATGTGAGAAAAAAATCTGGTCAGCATGTCTTTTCGAAATTGTTTGAGTGGGTTCTCACCATAGCGCCTCGTTGAAAGAGTTTGCACCACCATGATTCACTGAGCAGATGATATGACCAGATTCCAGCACAGACTTGGGTTCCACTGTAACCCAGTTCGTGATGCGTATCTGATCACGGTCCATCTCTTTGCCCAAAACAGCATGGATACTGTCATAGGCTTCCTGTCCAATTTGTGCCACGCAACTTGACGCATCATTCTTCTCGCTTTGTACACCCTTGACCTTGAGCTTCCATAAAATTTGCAATTCTTGGTTCATGTACTGTTTTGACTCCTTGGCTTTATCCAAAAACTCACGGTATGCAGCTGCCATCTCCACTGCTTCAGCCACGGTCGCTTCCAGATGGCTTCCAAGATTGATGTACAACGTAGGTCCTCTGGCTAACCAGTTTTCTAGTGATTTGTCGAGTTTGCTGATTTCGTACGAGGCTCGGATAATGGGACCGCAGGGAACAACCTGAGGAGGCATGACATCAAAAGGGTAGTCCAGCTCGGGAGTGTTGGCAGTAAGGATCCGAAGGCCTGGCGGGGGAGCCTTCAATACCCCGAGTTCGTTGGCAGTCATTATTGTAATATTCTCTCCCATTCTTTCTAGCAAAGCTTCCTCTGCATTTTTGACTTTTTGGCTAGTAATTAGCGTGTATGCGGCGACCAGTGTTAGACCAAGATTCATCGGTATCAGAGACGCGGGCAGCGGGTATGGCAAAGCTGAGCAGACTCTGCAATAATGGTTAGCGAAAGCCCATGAGAGTTATCTGGCATATCACTTACACTGGATACTTCCACAAACCAGCGAGCCGAGGCTGCAGCGGAACTGCAAAGTCTTTGATGGTGTTGGGCGACAAAACAATCCAATGCACGCCGATATGGTTGCACACAGTAAGGCCTGGTGTGAAAAGAGGATCAACCACAGTCAAATCAGGCTTCACTTTATGTAAAACATCACAACACTGGTGGTATATTTCGGCAAATTCGTCCGGGTTCCACGGCTGGATGATGCTGTCGATACAAAGGATTGAGCGTGCAGCGTTGACAAAGGTGGGTGGACGGTCCCATGCTTCGAAGAGGTTGGTTTCTGACCCGATGGATGCTTCGAACTGCGATCTGCCACGCATGCCGTGGAAAACCAAGGGTGGAGCCGGTTCACCCACAGAATTTTCCAGGGCGAATTGGCTGGCCTCAGCCACCGCACGTCGTAGGCCTTCCAAGGAGCAAACGTGAATCTCAATGTGTCTTTCTCGAATCATCAACTCGTGCGCCGTGGCCAGCATAACGTTGGCTTGGCCATAATCGGAATTCGTAAGGAACAGGATCTTTTTGGGTGCGGTGGAAGCCATTTTGGGCATGGGCGGCGGCGGATTGATTTGGCAAAATCAGGACCGAGGCTGGTCGAAGACAGAGCGTCTTCAGAACATCTTTTAAGGTGACATGACTGATGCGACTCCTTTTTTGAGCGAAGGAAATTTCACAGTGCCTGGTAGAGTATCCATTGCCCTAGTGGTCTTTGTTCAACATAGTCAGCGGGGATTCCCCTTGTCGTGAAAGCCTCTGATTACAGATGTTGATCCGTGTATTGGACAATGCTACAAGAATTCTCCTGAACAGTGCGTTGATAAGAGACTACACCCGTAAATAATTGTAGGCACCTCTCGGCTGTGAGCCAAGCGAGTGGGCCAAAAAGTGCCGAATGCTACTGTAACACTGACAATGCCGTGGACACTCGAGGACCTCGCTCTGATTGGGTAAATCCTTGCCCAGTATCTGGGGCCCCACGAGAAGGCATCAAATCATAAAATTACACTGTCGTTGATCCCGGTAATTCCAAATACTTTCCCAAAAACCTGGTCACCCAGCACGTAGGTATTAATTTTGTGTAACCTCGCTAAAGCCCTTGGAGCTTGGGCACGTCGTAATTCTCGATTTGATGGTCACTCACAGAAGCAGTCGCTCGGAACATTTCATATAGCCGCATCAACTGCGTGACCGAAAATTACCGAGTAAATATAGCCTGTTGTTTAGATCTGCGCTCGATTATTTTGCCGTCACGTTCCTGTCGGTATCAGAAGTCAGCCGAAAATAGACTGATGGCATCCATCTACTGTCCAAATTGATGATTCCTTGTCATCGACACCACAATAAGGCGAGATAAATTTGCCCCCGTCTGCTTCTTTCCCTTGCATCGAAACTACGGTCAAGGCGAAAAAGCGATGCATTTTTAGCAAAGAAGAGATCGGGGGCAAACTCTCTTGAACCCCTGTTACCGCTCTCCTGCTTTAATTCTCGATGGAGCACAAACTCTGACAAGGGTTGGTGAAGAGACCCAGTCAAACTAAGACAAATGGGACATGGCGCTAAATCATTTGTCATTCCTTTCTCGGCGCAGAAATCAGCCACCTCGAAGCAGGGTACAGTAAGTACGACTGATAAAGAAAATTCCATATGGATGAAAACCAATACATTACTATGATTAAATTAAGTATAATGAGTGTTATTTTTAGTAGGGGCCAATCCTGCTTGCTCCCTCTCAATTCCTCTTACTGTGTCTCAACTCCAACGAAAGCCTAAGCCTGGTCTCCAGTGAATGATGGGATGGAGGAAGAGAATGATTCCGCCTAACAAAGCACAAATCCAATGCATGATTAGAGCCGGCAAATAGTGGATAAAGAGTTGACATGGCAAATTTCGCCCCTCGTTCGCCGGACCGGACGCAAAAATAGAAACCCTACTTCTCCGTGCAGGCCCGGCGCCAGGATTCACTTTGATCTTGACTGAACCCTTTACTGACACTATTTTTCACACCATTAGTATAAATCTTGCAACTTCACGCGCGGCATTCACTTACTTTACCCAGAGGAGCCGCTAAACTAGAACCAGCGACAGCCACACACTTGGCTGTTCCGCAGCAACCTATCGGGGACACGGCGATTGGGTTGCAAACCGCTCCAATCAGGAGGCAATTTCCCACTGGAAGTGTCTGGACTGGCAGTGTCTGGACTGGCAGTGTCTGGACTGGTAGTGTATTGATTGGTAGTGACTGGACTGGCAATGTATTGATTGGCAGTGTTTTGATCGGTAATGTCTGGACTGGCAGGGTCTGGATTGGTAATGTATTGATTGGTAGTGATTGGACTGGTAGTGACTGGACTGGCAGTGTCTGGATCGGTAGTGTCTGGATCGGTAGTGTCTGGATTGGTAGGGTATTGATTGGTAGGGTATTGATTGGTAGTGACTGAATTGGTAGTGTCTGGATCGGTAGTGTATTGATTGGTAGGGTATTGATTGGTAGTGACTGAATTGGTAGTGTCTGGATCGGTAGTGTATTGATTGGTAGGGTATTGATTGGTAGTGACTGAATTGGTAGTGTCTGGATCGGCAGTGTATTGATTGGCAATGTCTGGATTGGCAGTGTGTTGATTGGCAGTGTTTTGATTGGCAGTGTCTGGATTGGCAGTGTCTGTATCGGCAGTGTATTGATCGGCAGTGTTTTGATCGGTAGTGTCTGAATTGGTAGTGTGTTGATTGGTAGTGTCTGGATTGGCAGTGTCTGTATCGGCAGTGTATTGATCGGCAGTGTTTTGATCGGTAGTGTCTGAATTGGTAGTGTGTTGATTGGTAGTGTCTGGATTGGCAGTGTCTGTATCGGTAGTGTCTGTATCGGCAGTGTATTGATCGGCAGTGTTTTGATCGGTAGTGTCTGAATTGGTAGTGTGTTGATTGGTAGTGTCTGGATTGGCAGTGTCTGTATCGGTAGTGTCTGTATCGGCAGTGTATTGATCGGCAGTGTTTTGATCGGTAGTGTCTGGATTGGTAGTGTATTGATTGGTAGTGTCTGGATTGGCAGTGTCTGTATCGGCAGTGTATTGATCGGCAGTGTTTTGATCGGTAGTGTCTGAATTGGTAGTGTATTGATTGGCAGTGTTTTGATCGGTAGCGTTTGAATTGGTAATGTGTTGATTGGTAGTGTCTGGACTGGCACTGTCAGGACTGGCAGTGTGATGACTGGCAGTGTCTTGGTTGCTAGTGTCAGGATCGGCAGTGTCAGGATTGGTATTGCCTGGCCAGGCTGTGTGGTCGTGGTCGTCTTACTGCTCGGGTTAGAAGAAGGGACAGTCGAGGTGCTCTGTGGAGGCGGAACGGAAGACGACGCCAGAGGTGGCTGGACACACTAATGATCAATGTTTAGCACAAATGCACGATTAAAAAAAAAGCCAAACTCGTGGACATACAGTTCCAAGACTTCCAATAATAGCTCCTCCAATACCGGAAGAACCAAAAGTCGCAATGGGTTGACACTGTAGTGAATTGCAGCACTTCAGTATCGACGGCGTGATTGCGCCAACGACACCATCACCTGTCAGGCAGATGCCGCCGGGTACAGCACAGGTACTGGCCTGCGGGGGGGTGCACTATGTATTACAAGTGAGTATTTTTCCATGCAAAGGTGGCTAAAAGTGATCTTACAATTCCAACACTGACTCCAACACCAACTGCTGTTCCTTTCTGCGGTACACACTCAAGACCAGGGCAACAGCCATTGGTGGAGCCGACTGATAAGCTGCAAGTGCCACTGACTACTATGCAGACCGACGGCAGAGCCACTGCTGTAGTAGCTGCATAGGCAGCAAGAAGAATTTTGGTCAGATACTTCATGTTCTTTGAAATGTTGTTGTGTTGTCGAAGCTGAATGGTGTACTCCAGTCTATCTGAGTGAAGAAGTTGGTCGGGTTATATACAGAACTGGGGACGCATCAAAGGATGACGGATGAAGCCATTTTGTTCCAGACGGTCTATCCAACGCTGACGCAACATTCCAATGCATCTCTTCAGCTCCCGGCAAGTAGATCTAAACCGCCTTGCCGGCCTGCCGAGTTGCGTCGTGCTAGCTACAAACTCAAATCAGGGACTGTACCAGTCTGGAACAAGGGCCCTATGAATATAATCGTGCCTCAAATTCCAGCTGTGTATCTATTTCGGAAAGCCCCATACAATAAAATTCCGGACCCGTCAAGGTTCGAGCATAAATCACACTACAAACACGTTTTGGCGACCTCGACTGGCCGAGGCCATTGCCACGTTTTCAACCGATGCGCCCAGTTCATCCCGCCACACATGGTCCATCTACTCTGCCCACTAATTCCCCAATCCGTACCGAATCAATATGGGAAGCCACGATGGATCTTCTCTCGTGGGAGCGATCCCTCATTGGATTGCAATTTCTTAGTGATGCAGGAAGGACGTCAGGGCGACACCCCAAACCAGAGTGGACATGGCTAGATAGCACGGCACAAAAATTGAAAATAAATCAAGACAATGTTTGCAATACAATGGCTATGTTTCTTTTGTGTGTATCTGTATCTGTGTGTATGTGTTGGTCCAAAAACACATTCTACCGCTAGACTAAATAGACACACCAGAAGAAACTGGCCCCGTTCATACTGTCTACGATCCCGTGCACCAACCAATGCTCTTAGCGAAGTATGTCCAATTCAAGGTTCCCGCCAAATATCGGCTGCGGGTAAAATCTTTGGTTAGGTTGTTTTACAAGTGTGTCCGTTACGCACGCAATTCCTGTCCGGAGATCTACGAAAATCACACAGAGGCTACAGGATTCTCTGGCGCCGAGGCAGAAATCAGGCAAGTCTCCAATCACGTTACCCTGCCCCAGTGTTTTTCTCTTGGGTCATTATTCCGGAGAGGACCAGCCCATTCCAAGACAGTGAACTTGCGACTTTGCGATTCAACCAACTCAAGCAGATCATCCAACAGTCAATCTACCTCTCAAAAGGCTAAAATATCATTAATTCCAGACCGGTTTTTGTTTTTTTAGTGTTGAATCAATTTTGCTGCCAAGATGTCTGTGGTGAAATAGAAGACTCCAATGGTACACCACGCCGATGTCAGCATATCGTATAATGTCGCAAAATCCTACCATGGAGTGTTTTGGCTTCTAATAATAGTTTTGATTGGTTCTCTACACAGTTGTGGAGCTGTTTTGGTCTCCACCCCATGGTCGGATTCTGCGAGATTATACGGTATTCATCGCCGTCCAGCCCAGTCCATCGGGCCGTCTTCTTCATTTACAGGCGCAAACTGCCTCGCGCAATCCTTTCCAATGGTGCACAGGTGTGGAGACTTCCTGAACTCCTCCACCTTGCTTAAATCTTTGCCCGGGTGCTGGCCTCTGTGCCACGATATTTCACGGCTCTTCATTTTGATCGGGATGTAAATAAGCGTATATTTCATCAGATAATTCCCATCAACCTTTTTAATTGAACAATTTCATCATCCTCCTGAATTGTGGAATCCTGTTCTAGCTGGGTTCTGAGGCGGGATCTCCGGTTCCCAATCCAATCATCCTCCGTCTCGATCATGATGAGTTTCACCGAGGTGCAGTTAATTGCCAGCTTTAGCTCTTCCGAAGGAGGTGTGTCATATTCCATGCGCAAGCACGCCAAAACATCCTGATGGTGTTCCAGGAGCCAGGGATGCACGGACGTCACAAAGTCGTGAATGGTGACGTATGGCTTCACTGAGGCTTGAACAACCAAGGGCAACAAGTCTGTAGGCTTATCTTCTCCACAACATTGCACCACCACCTCACCCTCCCATACGCAATCTTCATCGTCTGGGTCTGAATGTTGTCTGTGATAGAACCCCCAGTCCGCTGCCCAGCGATCCATCGGGTAAGCGGCGGTAGAAATAGAAGATACGGGTGGTTCGGTCAGCGGCTCTTGAGATATGGAATGATACTCAGTGCCGTCCGAATTGAAATAGGGCTCACGGGTTCCTTCGGGATCGTCGGCGTCCTCAAGCACAAAAATGCTGTCTTCAATCGCACCATTAAGACGCCAGAAAAGGCGATCGAGAAGTTGATTGCAAGTGGGTCCATGTCCAGCAGCCTGCTGGAATTCCTCGTACGAAACAAGGGGTTCAGACATGATAGCTGTTAACAGAGAAGAGAAGGGTTAGGTGAGGTCAAGAGTAGAGCTAGGCTAAAATTTTGTGAGAGCTGACAATTTTTACCCTCTGAGTCTGGATAGACCTTACATGTAGCCGCGTGGACATGACGCGGTCTCGAATGTCCAAGACACACGTGATACTTACCCTATAGCGGTTCATAATTTTTTACTAGTAAAATGCACCGAACTATTTAGTGTTGCTGCGGTATATCCATAGATGAATGTGCTTTTGATAGCCGGCTATGACTTGGGAAAAAATATGTTGTCTAACTTATCTCTCTCATTTGAACGTCTCTGCAGTGTTGTCGAGATGCGGGCCGCATTCACGTTTGTACCTTTCAATCTAATTCACGACAATTTCATATCTGAACTATTGAGTCTATATGTCCATTTTTTTTCTTTATCGAGCCGTCTAAAGTTATTTTTATAATAATAAGGACCGCATTTTCTCAATGGAAACAGATGGATAGGGTATGACAGTTTGAGCCGGATCCTGAGTGGGTCACACAAGTATTCATATTGGGGCCCGTAATTAAGCGAGAGCGCAGCCAGGCTAGCGGACGCGCGTGCTCCCCAATACAGTGATGCAGGGCTATAACGATATTAGAAATCCGGTGATATGTATCGTAATATCAAGGCTATCGTCATACCAAGGCACAGATTTGTTAGCAAAAAGATACATCGAGAATGTATCCTTTTCTTATGTAAGAATATGACCCACTAATTCCCAAAAGAAGACCAGGGATATAACGATATATATGTATTAATAAGCAAAATTGGACACGATATCAGAGACATCGAGGTTTATCGTTATTTGGGTGTGAAATAGGTGCGGTCAGATATTTTCATCGGTATAAAAGGGTTATCGTTATAACAGAGGATCGTTATAGCTCTGCATCACTGTAAAATATTCTAGTGCTGATTTATTTCTAGAAGAAAACGGTAGAAGGATTCTGACCTAGTAATAACTGAATCATCAGACCAGGAAGCCGGGCCGTGAAGCGGAACACAGCAGCCGGTCTGGCAAGCGTTGATAGCGAAGGGCCGAAGTAAGGTCGGCTCGTCGGCACAAGGAAAAATCCTTTGACCTGATTGGGAAAGCAAACGTATGTTGGTGCAGTTCTAGAGCGCTTATGGCCAGCCTAGAGGAGCCAGAACCCATGCAAACGCTGTGGACCCTCGAATTCTACCGGGCTCTGGACTTCCGCGTATTGCTTCGCCTTGTAGGGAGCTATGCACGGATTCGAGAATAGATGCAAAAGTTTAACTCGAAGATAGATATAAAAGAACATCAATTCCCTTCCAAATTCATTCGAATGCCAAACATCTCTCCTATCAAACATTACTACTACCACCTCTTTGATCTTCCATCTTTGGATCATATTCCTCAAATCCATCACCATGCGTTTCACCTCTCTCGCCGCTACTGTTGCCCTCGTGGCCAGCGCCTTCACCAACGCTCTACCCACGGAAGACGCCTCCAACCTTCTCCAGAAGCGTTGCGCCGTAGCCGAAAATAACCAGTCCTGCACATGCAGCGATAGCTACGATGTCGAAGATGGACTCGGCCTCCGCTTCTACACCGTCACTGTCGGTCGTCCATTCGACGCCACTCGCTGCCCCGTCATCAAATCGAAGCTCGCGGCGCAGTTCCCCGCCTTTCAGAGCTGGGAGTGCAGCGAAACCACGTGCGGCTGGTTCCACCTCAAGTTCGAGATTACCAACTGGAACCCCTCTCACGCGACCATTATCAACCAGGTTCTCGCCGCCTACTTTCCCCTGGTCAATGGTTTCAACTGCCCCGCTTACTAGAAAATTGTCGGTGAGCCTGGGACTTCGAGAGGTGGATAAATTTACCAGCCGAGCATGCTAGCGGGCGAGTCACGCGACCCCCCTGCTATACCACAAGGCAGTCTATCGTCTGGCTTTACCGCGGCTCTCTCATACAACCAGTTCTATTCCAAAATTGGAGGAGAGTCACAAGGTCCATTTATTAAACAACAAGACTCTGTATTTAAAATCTTTTGTATCGTAGAAGAAGGTATTGATATTCTGATAAACTCTAATTCACAACAATGATAGTACTTGTATCAATTAGCCAATGCCTCCAGCTTTTCCTTCACGAATTCCAATGAGATGTCGTTAGCTTCCTGCGCAGGCTTGAAGCCTGGAAAAGCTGTAAAAGCATGCGCCACACCGGGATATATTTTGACAACAGCTTCACTCGCAGTGGCCAACCACTTTGTGCTCATCAAGATGGTATCATCCAATAGAGGATCCTCTGTACCACAGAGGAAAAGAGCCGGGGGAAGAGATCCCTGGACTTTTGACAAACCCTCGATATCCTCATGCAGAGGAGAAATTAATGGGTTTCGTCGCTCCTCAGCCGTCATCCCCGGTGTGTACGCATCGGCAAATTCTTGCAGCGACTGCTTGTTGATGACAAGCAGTCGATTGAAGGATGACACTTTGGGTAGGGTCAAGGTCACATCGAACTGTGCAAAGGGGAAGATAAGCGCCGCGAGGCGATGAGCCGGGCGCGTTCGGAGCAGATTGAATGCAGTCAGGGCAATAAGACAGGCGCCGGCAGACTCGCCGCTGGCAACGAGAAGACTTGCACCAAAAGCAGAAGGGCCATTGTCAACAAGGTACTCAGCTACGTCGAAGCAGTCATGCATCCCAGCAGGCCAGGGGTGCTCGGGCGCAAGACGATACCCGATGGAAATGGCTGTCAATTGGCAGGCATTCGCGTAACGCTGGAGAGTTGCATCAGAGCTAAAGTCTCTCTGTTAGCCTCGCGGGTGTGGTACCGAGCGGGCTGGGCTCTACTTACTGCTGATGGGTTCCCAAGACAAAGCCACCGCCGTGGACGTGGAGAAAAATACCCTTGCTGGGCTGGCCGTTGTCCGGCTCGTACACACGAATGGGGATGGTGCGGCCTGCATCTCTCGATGGCACCGTTGCGTCCTTGGCTGCAGGAAGATAGACGGGCTTGGGGAGCGATGTCTCGCCCATCTCACGCAGCTCGCGGTACCTGGCAGCGCCAATCTCAAACCACTTGGGGCCCTTTGCACTCAGCATCTCAATCATGCCATTTATTTTCTTGGTTTCTTCGGCGACATTCTCCTGGACAAACCTGGAGGCGTCGAGCGTGATGTCGCTGGTAATGGACATGGTGAATTGCTTTGTTGTTTCACGAGAGGATTCAATCTAGATGTTGAGGGGAGAATTTGCGCCCTGCATTCATGGCAGCGGCAAGTGGCAGTCATGTTTAACCCACGCTGATGGTGTTGGCTGTGGTGCCGGCTGTGGTGCCTAAATTGAAGCAACAACGTCGTTGGCTGCTTCAGCCTCGGTTGCCGATCCCTGTGTCACATTGGTTGGCTATCTCGCCAGAGTCCCGCTCACGCTCCTCCCGTCGCCCACCAACAGTCAGACCCGTGAGATCCGATCGAGGCCGTGCACGCGCAACCTGCCCTTTTCTGCATCCTCCGCAACCCGAAATTGATCCTCCATCTCACTACAGGGTTGCAGCAAACCTCGTTGTCGATGATCTGGACCAGGCGTGTGGGTCGGAACTCGGCTTCAATAGACTGACAAGGAGCCATTCTTCTCACACGTTTCCAACCACGTAGCTGCCAACGCATACAAAACTGGATCATCAGCACCTTTAGATGATGAGTAAGAGGAGAGCAGGATTTCGGAGGCTATGTCATCGCTGGGACGTGTTTGATTTTATGGTATGTACTTGGCCAGAACCTCAAGCCTTGCGCCGCCTTGTTTCACAGCAGAATTTACGGCAGGATTGAGAAAACCGGCTTGAATTACAATAAATTGACCCTCTTTGACCATAGGTCTATGATAAGCTCATCAATTTTGCAACCCTTAGGTGAGAAATAAAGTGGGGGCCACGGTTCCATTCGGACGGAGTTAACGTTGGTTCAGCCGATGAAATAGCCAGGAGCTGATACGGCGATGAAATCTTGTTGCTTTTGCGATGTCTTGGCAAAACCTATGAGAGCAATCATTTCAGGATGACGTCGCAAACAGGGCACAGTTCAGTGAGAATTAAAGCTATGTACCAACGGCGTTACACTAAAGGCATGGTCATGGAGCGAAGGAGAAGAATCAAGTTTGGGCTGCAGCGTGAATATTTGATTAAGCTGACCATTGTCCCATCATATCTAGCCGTCAGGTGTCAAAAAATATACAAGGCGGGAGAATAAGGCAAACTTGACAATTGAATTAGTGGGGGATGGGGTTTGTCCAGAATCCACTCCATTGTCTCATTTCGACATATCGTGCTACTTACTAGTGCCTCAAGCTCGAAAAAGATAGCACCCTGTTTGAAATATTGAAGTCTAAGTAGATTTGTATATGTATTTTTTGTTCTTATGATCCGCACAGTCAACACTTTCCATGCTAATATGGGGCAATCGCCCATTGCTTCACGAAAATTTGTAACATCGACACAAACTCAAGATGTTTGTTGATTTCTACATCTTGAATATCCCTGAGTTAAGCAAGAAAATAATGACAAAATTTTCATTCCTCCGGTCTTGTATTCGTCATCATAAGACTAGAGAACAACGAACCTTTCTCATCCCATCGATCATCCAGGGGAACATGCACCCAATCAGAGATGAAATACTCCGAGGGTTCGGCCAAGCAAGAACGCTATCACAAGGTCGTAGATTGCGATCTTTCTTCATTAGTTTGTACGCATAGTGTTGCCTTGCACGCTTTTCCCTGTATCCCAAGGTATTTTTGAGCCACACGCGAATAAATGAGAAAAATATGTGAATTGTTGGCTGCTTTATGCAAGCCCTAGAATATATACATAAAAAATTATTTGCAATGTCAAATTAGGACCATGCCTTTCGCTTCGCTTTCATCCTTGATGCGCTCTTCATCGTGATACCCACGTAGTCTAGTGATGCTGATAACCCCCGTGAACAATCCAACCAGGAAACTCCGCAAACAATCAACCGCCAATATTATGCGTCCATGGACCCGCCAAGTCTTTTGTTTTTTTTGTTCTCTTCTAGTACATGCCGGTGATAGCAAGGCCAGCAAGGCCAATCACAGCAAGCCCCATTCTGCTCAGCTGAGGTGAACCGCGGACCTTGCTGCTGCTGCTTTCGGCCATTACTTCGCTGTTGCTTCCAAGGGATGCCGCGGCTGAGTTGGAGGCAGCAGCTTCCGTCGATGTAGCGTCTGCAGTGGTGCTTGCTTCCGAAGTAGATGCCTCGACAGTGGCGGTCCCTGTGCTCTCCGTGCTCTCCGCGTCCGTAGTCGTGAGCTTTGCCGTGGCGGATCTCGATTTGGTTTTGGTTTGCGACTTGGTGCCCCATTTGTAGCTGCTGCATGCAGATGTGATGTTGGGGTAGTCCTTCAGGGCGCTGCTGATTTCGGGGACATTGCTGCAGGCGCTCAGCAGGTTGGAGACGTCGGTCCTGTGCTTGCTGGCCCAGCTGGAGAGGCTCGATACGTAGGAGGTGTATTCGTCGCCCATGGATCCCGTGACGAGGGGAATTTCACAGGCGTTGGTGAGGGTGGCGGTTTGCGTCTGCTCGGCCAGGTAGCTGCTGAGCGAAGCATTGGCCGTGGGCATAGCTGTCAGGACGGGAATGAGGTCGCTGGCCATGGCGTAGCAGCCGCTGAGGCCTCCCGTGGCGCCGAAGATGTTCGTCTGGGCGGCGTCGTCGACGGCGACGGTTAATATTTCCTGGCTCATATTGGCGGAGTCGGTCCTTGACTGAGCGAGCACAAGAGATGTGATGCGATGCTGTTTTCCCGGGAGTAGTGGTGGGCAGCGACGACTATTTTAGAGAGACGAGGAAGAGACCGAAAGGGGGAATTTCGCAGCCCAACCGACAACACACAGACGAACCGTCCATGAGCTTTAACTGATTGTGAGATGTGACCCCCTGGTCTGGTTGGCCTGGTTGGCCCAAGCAAGAGGATTGGCAGTGAGATTGCAGTAGCATGCATGGGTACAGTTGGGCCCAATCGGGTCCCCAGCACCTTTAGCCTCCCCACATGCTCCAAGCTCCAAAATCGTCACCACTAGCTGCTTCGTTGCTTTGTTGACGGCAATGGCTGCATCTGACTTTATTCCGCATTCCAGATTTACAGGCTATACAAATATCCTTGATCAGCTACTTTTTAGCTGTTTTTACAATACATAAGCTGGTCATCCGCCACTCTGTTCCAGTGTGTTGTGCAAAGCTAAAGCCGCAATGTCATCATCACATTCACAAATGCCAAATCTGCTTTGAAACAGATGGCCCCACCTCCGTTTCAAGTCCTGGTCGAGCCCTGCGCTCCGATAGTGGTGGCCTGTTTCTACTGGCTCACCATTTTCAGGTCTGCCGCCTTGACGCATTAAGCCTCAATTTCGCCCTTCTTGGCACTGCCTGGAGGAAGAAGGGATCAGGGCTCGGCGCTTTATTCAGCCACCATCGGGATGCCTGCGCCGATGCCAGGCACGCCAGTTGCCGCTCATTCCCGGTGGAACCATGGTCGATTTGCAAAAGCTTCATGGGCGCGATTTTGTCTCAGCAAAAGCACGCGTTGTTACGCTCTCTCTGCCAGGTAGAGAATCCAAACTGCAGATCAGCGAGGGTCATCGAGATGAAGGGGGCTCGTCTCAATGCATGCACACGGCATTGCTTTTTCATATTTTCTTGTGCTATTTTCATATTGCTCGTATCTTCCCACCATCCACCTCGTTCCCCAGTTCATGCGATCATATATTTGCGACCTAATTAATCCATTTAGCCTTTCATCCCGCAAGCTTAAATTACCCACCACACGCTGTTCAATGGGCCGATCGGTCGATCGTAGCGAAACATCCGGACACTGGATGAATTTGACGATTTTCAACGGTCAAGCCCTGAGCCGAGCTGGCCATGTTGATCAGCTGCATACCCAAGCATGCAACATTTATAAGTACGGCGAAACCGAGCTTGTTTTCTCACAGAGCTGGCATTTGATGACACGTAGTGGGTAGAGAAGGAGAAAAATAATAGTAATAAAAATTATTTAAAAAAAAAAATAACCAATAAGTAAACTTGGAAATGTGTAGCCAGGCAACTTATCAAGCGCGTTTGGTTGTCCACCTACGCTGCACTGATATTTGGCAGCCACCATTCAAAATACGAACGTGCCCCAACTTGCTCACCCCGATTGCACTAGCGTGATCTTGGCATTTCATTCATTTGGCACCCGGGCTTCGTAAGCAGCTGAATGTGAATACGTGGGCACATTGCTATTAGAGGTAGCGGAAGCCCAAGTACGCCGTTATGAACGAGACCAAGATTGCGACAGAATGCTTCTAAAGGCTGAATTATGTCGCCCTCTCTACGATATTGTAGCTACCTGTCAGATTTTACTCTGAAATTGAAGCGCAAAACGGACCGTTTGGTTCGGGCCGAAAAGAAACCGATCTTTTTCTTTGGGCCCATGGAAAATCGAGTTGGAATCAAGTCTGACGTTAGTGAGCCATCGCGACAGCTAAAACAAGAAGATACATAGACGGATAAGGGTGGCGAAATCCGGTGATTACTTTATCCAGATGAGGCCGAGAAATTGTACTTGTCTGGAAGGAAGCATGGGAGGTTACTCGAACGCTAAGATATCAACACTTAGGCTATATTTAGACGCTTCTCTTGTATGGCACACGGACAAAACAGACCAACTATCGTAAAGCGGGGTCGTGGTTGAAGGTGGCGATATACTTGAAGCATCCTGCGTGAAATTCTAGATAAATGGAAGCTCGGAAGCCGAATGGAATCATCTTTTTTGCCAATCATTGCCGCTTGACCAAGCAGGCCGCTCTATCCTGACATCTGAGCATCTGGAACTGGATCGACATGGCGGCATCGCTTGGAAAGCAGCCCGATGCGTCAGGCTTTGGGATGATGGGTACATTTCCTACAAGATGCGTGTCAGCCTTTGCGCAATTCTGACCGTGGCAGGTCTTACGTGGAGACCCAATCCTGTGCCCCTCGAGCAGGCCATGGAGACAATGCGGGCAGCTGTGGAGAACGGGGCAACCATCTGGAACGCGGCCGAGTTTTACGGCACGCCAGACTACAACAGCATGACCATCTTGAAGGAGTATTTCACAAGGCATCCCGAAGATGCTGAAAAAGTAACTCTGTACGTCAAGGGCGGCGCCAAGGTCGGTCACCTCCTGCCGGACGGGTCGCCGGAAAACACGCGAAGATCCTTGGACAACATCATCGCTCAGTTGGACGGGGCCAAGAAGGTGGATGCGTTTGCGCTTGCCAGGAGGGATCCTGCAGTTCGTTTTGAGACAACTTTGGAAGTCATCCAAAAAGAATACATTGACACGGGGAAAATAGGTGGATTTTATCTGTGCGAATGTAGTGCACAAACCATCAGGGATGCATGCAAGCACATCAAGGTCGTCGCAGCCGAATTAGAGCTCAGCATGTTCTACCCAGACATTCTCAACAATAGAATTGCCGCAGCGTGCAAAGAGTTTGATATTCCCATCCTAGCATATTCTCCTCTTTCCAAAGGTGTACGTCTACAGACCTTGCCGACGCGCGCGCGCGTACCATGCCGATGATCCCCCCCCCCCCCCTACTAACCGCAACTAGTTGCTCACTGGCCAGTTTACCGACCGCTCTCAGTTCGAGGATCTTGGCATGATTTCCACGACGCCTCGCTTGCAGCCGGGCGCTCTCGAGCAGAACCTCCAGCTGGTCCGGCAGGTCGAGGTCCTGGCTCGGAAGAAGGGGTGCACGCCGGCCCAGCTCGCGCTCGGATGGATCCGCAACCTGAGCAGTGACGATCCCGAGCTGCCAAATATAGTGCCGACACCAGGCGCTACGACAGCAGCTCGCGTGGAAGAGAACGCTAAGCTGGTTGCTTTTGACAACGGGGAAATGAAGACGCTCCGGAACTTGATACGCGGCTTCAGGGTGGTTGGTGCGCGAATCCGCCCCGGCATGCCGCACGATACCTAGCACAAATGGTCAAATCGCTTCGGGCAGCATCATGTAGGATTGGAATGGCTGAAGGGATTAGATTGAGTTAAAGATCTATTATACGGGAGGGTTCTTTGGTTTTTCAAATGCAATGCAACGTTCACAATATTCATGTTCTCGCAGGAGTCCATGTTTCGTGATGTGAGAAATGTTCATTATTGAGACTATGGAAGAGGACGCCCAAGGAGCATACCAGGCGCCTCGTCACGCCAGTACCTTAAATCAAGATAGAGGTCGCAGTATTGGTTGGGTCCATGACCGTGTAGTCTATGCTGCCCTGGTCCATCGCATCGGAGTTGGTATTGAACTCTACACTGAGACTGCGCAATGCCTTGAGAAAGTCATGGCTGTGCGACACCACCTTGGCATCAATGGGATCCTTGCTGTGAGCATAGTAGTGAATTTGAGATGCCAGCAAGGCCATGAGCGTCTGGTCGGGTGCAGTCTTGAAGGTGAGCAGCCAGGGCACCTGGGCAGCGAGCAGCCACTCCCGCTGACGGTGAGTCGGCAGGGCGCTGAGCAGAGCCGTCTCGTCGATCTTGTTGAGTTCCGCGAGAGTCGTCGGCGGCGCCTGGCACAGCATCGGGGGCTTGGCGGGGATGAAGGACTGGTAGTAGTTCTGGAGGTAGTTGACGGCGTTGTGGAAGGTGGTCGCGATGTGGATGCACATGGTGACGGCGTCGCTCAGGCCATCCAGCGTCGTGATGGTTGGGAAGCTCGGGATGCCTCCGCCAGCTTGGATCTCCGCGCTCCAGGCCGCCACTTGCGCATCCTTGCTCACCTTGTCGTCGTTGCGCCCCGGACCTGGCTGGGCGTCGTAGTACGATGTGAGCATGTCGGTGACGTACGTCTTGGTGGCTCCCCACATGGAAAGCACGTTCTTGGCGTAGGGGTAGTTCTTGTACGTGTCACCCTTCTTCAAGCCTTCAGCCGTGTTGGGGAAGCCGCGCTTCTGCAGATCATTGGGGATGTAACCATCGACAAAGTTCAAGTGGTTGAACTCGTAGCGGATGAAGGCGTACAGCTGATCAGGAGTCAGACCGACCAGGTCCTTGATGACCTGGGGAATCAGAACGGCGCGAGCTGAAGCATTGAGAGAGAGCGTCTTATACCAGTGAGGCTCGAGAATTCTGAAAATCATGTGCTTCATGTCAATGTTTCGATGGGTGGCCACGATCAACGACTCCTCGACCAGATGCGAGTAGGTCAGGTGGACGCAGATCTCGTGCCGGATCCAGTCGGAAACCTGGGCGCACGTCTTTGCGTATCTCCAAGGCCAGTCGGTTCGCTCGCTCTTGTCCATGGTCACAGTGGGCGAGGTGCGCTTGTTGAAGATGGTGACAGAGTCGGCCATGGTCTTCTTGTAATCGATGACAATGGCGACGGGGTGCAGCTGACCCCCGGAGGAGAGCTCAAAAAGCGTCACAGTCGCGCACGACCAGTTTTGGACCGAGTTTGGTTCCTGGTGCGTCATGATGGCATCCTCACTGACGCCCGCAGCCTTGCGGAAGTAGCGGCAGTCTTGAACAAAGAGCAAGTCCTTGTTTGCATCGGTGAGATGTCCAACCCAGTCGCTCCAGCCTCCAGCTTTGGCGGCGTCGATGAACTCATTAAGCAAGACTGAATCAATCTTGGTGAGGGCTGTTGGGTTGGTGCCCGTGAACGACTGCTCGGCAAAGCGGCGATCGCTGAACCAGTCCTCCAGCATACCAATATTGGCGTAGCGGCCTTCCGAGACTACATCGTTTACTTCCTTGTGATGGAATCTGTTGTAGGTCTCGTATGAGGCCATGGTTGGGCCTTGATCCGCTGCCTTGCTCATGTCACCCTCAAACGACCCTATTTTGGCGATGAGCTGCTTGGTGACCTCGCCCAAGGCCTGATCCTTGGTATCCGTAGCAGTACTCGATAAGAGATGTATGCTACCCCCCAAAAAGCTTTTGACAGCACCCACACCGCTTTCCACCGTCTTTGCGACACTTGTGACACCGTTCTCAACTTTCTCCAGCCCATTTTCGGCCGACGTACTGACTTCCCCCACACCAAGATTGACGAGCCCGGTGACATCACCTTCGATTTTGACCAAGAGGCTTCCGAAGGTAGGTGTGTGGACCTCTTTGACGATCGTCGGCTGGATGACCTTGGGAGTGAGATTCGTCAGCAAGAGCTCAGTATCCGTTAGGCCCAAAAAATTGAAAATGCCCGGCAGCGTGACGCCCTGGCCTCCAGGAATAAGGGCAAGGTGGGGAGGATACAGGGGGCTCCCATCCGGCGATTTCGCATCTGGAGATTTTCCACCGTCGGGGTAGCTTGAATAGTTGTAAAGCTTCTTCTTCTCCTCCAGTGTTTGATACTGAGGCGTGTCGGGCTGAATACCAAGCCAGTTAAAAGCCGAGTCCACCCTATGTCACTGATAATGAGCATTCTGATTCCCCAACATTTGGAGTTTAAAAGAAGAGAGAGAAAGAGACCTACTTGTTCTCAATTCGCGAGTACGCGTGACCTAACAGAGCTTGTGTGATGTCGTACGCGGCCTTCTCAATCCCTCCTGCCTTTGCGGCGTTCGTTTTGACCAGATGTTGGTTAAATACAATGGGATCAATATCCACAGGAGGTCCAATGGTATCGCCAGCAGTGCTGGCTGGTGCGGTCTTGTCAGCCATTTTGGGTGCGAAGAAGAAGAAGAAGAAGAGATCGGAGCGAGTTGTTTGTTGATGTGGAATTGAAGCTAGAGGGAGGAAGGCATTCACCATAATTTATATTTCTTGAATTCATTTCTAGTAGGTATTCCTCATCAGTCCTTAGACAATGCCTCATCACACACTCATACTGCTTCAATCCGCTTCTGGCCATCAGGCATACAGGAGAGAAAAGTGGCTGGCTGGCAATCGACGCCACGGGTTCAGCCACGTGCTGCGTGGGCATGCATACATGAGGAGTCAATAGTTTACGCCCAAGCATGCAATAGAATGGCCCAGATCCTCCTCATCAGCAGATGGCGATGGTTAGATCGAGCGTTGTCTGTGCCACCAGCCAGTTGCATCCGAGTAGGGTTCTGGCTGCCTATGTTGACATATTTCGATGCATAGGGAGTGATTGACAGGTGAAAACTTGAAGAAGACCACAGTATAATATGAGTGATGATGCTGTGCTTAGCATGAAGGTTATATTAAGACTAATTTTAAGTCTGCCGGTGAGCATGGGTCCCGGTAAGGTCATTGCAGCAACGTACTGTGCCCTGGGTTACTGAGCACATGGAGAAGAGTAACATGTCTTTTGTGTCCACTTCTCTCAACCTTACCGGATGAGAATGAACGCCAGCACTCCGTTAGCCTTCGTCTGGGGCGTGCAAGGGAGGGACACAGGCGCATAGCGCAAAGCATGGCGGAGCAAAACAGACAATGCCTACGCCTCCACGCCTCCAAGATGCGGTCCGTGCCGCCCGCCATATGCAGCTCTGGCAACAAGGAGTAGAATGGAACGATCGCGGCCCAAAACTTCCATTTTTCCCCCCATCATGGCGTAGCCCGTCGAAGCTAAGGCAACGCAAATGCGACGGTCAATTTGGCCAGCCAATCACAGCAGCGCCATAGGTCGCTTACACGCCATGAGGTCCAAGGATGGCTTGCTGGTTTCCCAGCCACCATGACTGCACAGGAGGCTGTTTCGGCCCTGAGAGCTGTGGCGTAGCTGAATTTCAACTCTTGGGCTACTGGGCATGAAAGCATCCACGTGTATTACTTACCATGGCGTGAGCTAATGTTGCCGCCATCCAAAACAGAAGCTGGACCGAGTTCCAACAATGGTCATGACAAATTACCATCGTCCGCACCCCTGTCTTTTCACGCCTCCAATCTGCGTCAAAACCCAATCATGATCGGCATCGTTGATCTTGTGCACGCGTATTCCCCCACTACCAGATTCTCTTTTGTGAAGTGTAGTGTCTGGTGTGGTCGCGTAACCTCTTTCCCGAACCTTTGCCGTACTTAACTCCAGAGGCTTGATCTCGAAAGAAGAAAACGAATCCGGGTTGGACACCCGTTGAATCAAATCGACTTCCCAGAAACACGTTGTCAGCTTCGGTCTTGTCCAAAGTTCGAGAGTCGTGTGGAGTGATACAATGCAGACTCTCCCCAACCACTTTGGTTGATACTTCCTTCTCAACTACGCCGGTGCGGCATTTCTACCACTTGAGGTTTGAATGATGTACACGTGTTCCCAATGTAGCTTTGGAGCCAAACTCGTCTGACCTTGATGTTACCCCACAAACAAGCATGCGTTTATCTACGGATGTGAGAGGGTTGCAAGCGCCGCCGCCTTATCCATCTCATTCTTCTCCATTCACTCCTATCTAACCACTCTTCTAACGAATTAATTTCATCACATTAATCTGCCCGGGTGCAACTGCGGGCATAAGAGGTGTGCCTAATAACTAATCCTGGTGCTTAATGTCAGCTTAGGGGTTGAGGAGTCGAGTAGCGATCTCAAACAGATCGAAAGGAATTCCTGCACAAAGGGGGCGAGGTGTGACTTCAATCTTGAGGTCGAGAAATACCTGTAGTTTGATGCGCTCGCTCAAATCAACTAAGTCGATCAAAGCACCATGCGACCACCATGAAAATCAGTTTTGTTCCCTACACTAAGTCTACAACTTGTCCAGTTCACAAAATCTACAACCCGCCTCTGGGCGATAGACATCAAATATGCAGATTCTCGTGTTCGTTGGAAGTGGTATGGTTCACAGATTAATTCGAGTAGAGGCCACTTCGAATCGACCTAGGTGTTTTATTTTACTGCAGTTTTGGCATTTATAGCCCCTCTACTCAATAATAACTGCATTGTTCAGCAGCAAGAGTAACTATACACAACCGCTAATAGCTACCAAGGATCGCGATCACAATGTCAACTAGTAGCTGTAGCTCTTGTATTTAATATAAAATATAATTATTAGCAATTGCAGTCATCATATTAACCGGGATTACAGTTGTCAATAACAGTAACTATCGTTATTGATGATTATTCTGTAAGGGTTAGGGTTAGGGTTGGGGATTAAGATACATTCATCTCCTACATGGATGCCTCGGTCGTCCTATCCTATTGGTTTGCCTCCACCCTGGTTGTATTCCCAATATTACGTACTGTAATATTCTGTTTTGTCCTCTATTATTCGTCTAATACCATGCGACCGACCAGAGTAGAGCCTGATCAGGCTGGCACTCATGCAAAATTAACTTATGACTCATGTGGCTTGAGCTGATCCACTACTCAATAATGAGGCTTACCAATCAAAGAGATGAGGATGTTTTAGCCGCCGGAATTGAATGATGCTAGTCACCTTTTCGTCTGCCCAGGTAGCCACGTCGCTTAATGAATGGCTCAAAAGCCAACTTGATAGGCGCGGCCTGGATTTGCAATGCAGCCGACCGAAAAAGCAGAGATGGGAAATATGATGTCTAAAGGCTGGCCAGCCGTCCGGTTCATCTCTATTCTCGCATAACTTTTCCCCCGTATACTCTCCTTTTTCTGGCAATTACTCCGTTTTGTGATATAGAGCATATGGCATAATGACGGCAAAACTTTATCCTTTTCTAATTTTGTGTGCGGCAACTCTGGCAGGCGCCGAGTACAATTCAAGCTGGGACGAATTCACAAACAACTTCGCGAGCGACTTGGCCCCCATTATTGCTCTCTTCGGAGAACAGGCCACCAAGCAATTTCTCAGCGAGTCGAGCACCATCTGGGACTGCATCATTTTCAGCGTCGCTCCGCTTGGTATTCTCACGGCCGTTGTCTCAGTTATCCGAATCTATGGTGACTCTTCCCTAAAGTCCTTCATCGGCCGGTCGCAGGAACCCCACGGTGTCGCAGAAGCTGAATTGTGCTCATCCACTAGCGACGATGTTTGCGAATTGTGGTCGAATGGGGGTATCTGTCGCGTCTTTGGTCGCCCAAAAATTCTTGAAATCAAGTTCGCCAAACCCCATAACGATGAGAATGATTGCTTCTACCCTCAGTATGCGAGTGACGCAAATGGAACACTCACTCTGAAGGAGGGTTCATATCACTGTGGAATAAAGCGGCCAGTGGATGATTTCGAGGCCTTGCGTCCTCGCCCGGACGGTAGCGGCGAGAATGGGGCAGGTACTGGAGGCCAGCCTCCCCAAAGTTGGCATGAAGTTGGTCACCGGGAGGATAAGGAAGGTTTCGCAGAGTACCCTAACCTCTCATTCAATATTGGAATGAAGAAAGCCCCAACATGGGTGCTGAGTTTGTTCGCAATCTCTAGTGTTTTACTACAGGCGAGTCTGATTGTATTTGCCACAATCTTCACATTCTATCGCCCTGATCTTTATGAGTCCGGAAGACGTCCTGCAAACTGGTGCTTTATCCTTCTGGTCACTGGAACAGCATCAATATTTGTTGGAATGTTCTTGTGCGCTTATCTAGTCGACCAGAAGTCGTGCGAACGAAGGTTTGAACGCAAGTCTGGAACTGATACCTTTTTTTGGCTACAGCCAGGTGGCCAGCGAATCGGTGATCAGCTATTCAACAAGTTTGCCTACTCAGCACTCAAGAGGGATTATATAACTTCCCGGAAAGATAAGAAAGAGATGACTTTGCGTGATCGACTAACACTTTGGGTGGCCGTCTTGCTTTCAATCGGGGGTTGGGTGTGCCAGTTTGTAGGTCTCCGCGGGCTACATGGCTCAATCGCTCTTTATCAATTAGTCTCCACAGTCATTATGGCAATTATACGCTCGCTTCTTCGAGTCAGGCGATTGAGTTCGCGCGAAAACAAGCTGAAAGAATACGATAGGAAGATTGAGGGGCACGAGCTTGACTGGCAAGCGTTTTCTTTTGAGCACCCAGAACCCTCCAAAGGTACGCATTCATAGATAAATAGGCGGCTGTATTTTATACTAATCATACTTTGGATGCAGTACCAGATTGGCACATAGTTGATAGCTGGAAGCATAATCCGTCCGGTTCGGAGGGTAATCCACATATTGGGCAACGTCAAGCCGGCGCTATCTGGGGGCCAGGGAAGAGAATTAAGGGATTCTATCCGACAAAAGACCATAGGAAAGATGGTGAGGTCGAAAACACGGTATCTGTTGTCAACCGAGCTCTGGTATGGCTAAAAGAACAGGAAGGTGCCGCCTCGAACGAAGGGGCAAGACTCATGCGTTTTCGTACTCGGCTTGCACGCTTGACGAGTCCTCCGATCCAGCCAGAGGAGCAGGCATGGGATACAGCGACTAGAAGTATGGCTTCCTATTTACAGGAAGCACTAGAGCTATGTGCCGAGTATATATTTGCACATATTGTCCCCCCAGGTTGGACGAGTCTATCAGCCATTGTATGGTCATCTACATGCCAACTAACAAATTCAACTCATCCAATTTATTTCTACATGTATTGTGTGGATGGACGATGGAGAATCGACAAGGATCAGCTGGAAGCGGTCTTAGGTCTATGGATGTGGTCGTTGACGCCAGCGCACGACCAAAACACCAGACCGTTGATTTTTGATAGGAAAGGCATCATCATAGGTGAAGAGGAAAAGGAAAGCATGGTATCCGCAATCAATCTTTGGGTCACCCAGAGTCAAAAGGTCTTGGTAGACCGTGTTCCAAATGGATCAGTGACATCGACATCTGTTTTATCCATCCAATCACGCACCCACATGAATCCAAATACCACTACTCAGCCACAACCAGCAAGCCATGTGCAAGAGAACGGACATGATAAATTCAATATCACTATTGGAACGCGGAGCTCGCCATTGCAAATGCTAGCCCAAGATATCTTTACGACTTTTATCAGCCGATTGAGCGACATCATAGAACCATTCACAGATGTTGCAGCCCGGCAACTCAAGACCCTAGCGCTCAATGTGATATCTTCTTCATCTACTCAGCCATATTTGGGTCTGGTTAACCCGCATATTGACGAGCTTGTCAGAATATTGGTCTCCAGCGGGATTGCTCCTCGTGAAGATGCATTGATGGCTATCATCCCGGCATTGACACCGAAGCTGCCATCTCTTGACAGTATCGCCGATATTTTGTTGTGCCAGGCAAAGAAACTCACATCTTCGGCCAAATTCGAGGAAGGTCAGAGAATACTTCAAGCCCTTTCTTTTTCAGGTCCGCCAAACCTGAAACCCAAAGTCAGGTGGGCCCTCGCCGAACTTTACCGTGCGGCTTCCAAGTCGTCTAATGAGTCAAGCCGGAATCTTGGCATAGTGGGTCTTCAAGCTCTAAAGAAATCGGACAAAGACATATCCGAGCGCTACAACCGGGTATTGGACCATTTTGAAAACCCGAAACACACCGTCGAGTTCAATGAGGAATGTATGAGGCAACTAGAAACAGCCAAGGGAGCCAGAGAAGAATCGCTGGCATTAAGTTTGAAGTATGATATTGCAAAAGCTTGTTCATACAATGAAGATTTGACCAAAAGACTTGTCCAATGGGCAATTGAACACAACTGCGCAGAACTCCTGGGCGACTTGCAAACCATCGACAAAGAAATTATCAAATGGAGGGATGAAGAAGGTCAGACGCCCATTTTCTGGGCTATAAAACAGAGCAAAAACGATGAGGTTGTCCTTCAACTGATTATGGACTGGCCAGGCCTGGACGTTGACCACACCTCCAGTAATGGGGAGACGCCACTCCATTATGCAGCCAAGGCCGACCACTGCAACGCAGTCAAAGCTCTTCTCGAAAAACAGGCCTCATTGACCATGAGAAATAAAAATAACCTCACTCCAATCGAAACTGCTGCAAGTTTGGGTCACAACCACATACTCAACCTAATGTTGAAAGCAGCAAGGGGTATTTCAAACGACAAGTCTGGAGCCAGCAATGCCCTTGTCTTGGCATTCAGAAAAGGCCAAAAAGAAACATCATTGACCTTGCTAAATTTTGGAGTAAAGCTCAACAAAGCCACAACTAAGCGTTGGCGCGTTGAGAGCGATGATAAGATCCATGATATAGTCAATATCGAATTCTTGGAATTATTGCTGCGCGCCGGTCAAAACATGAACACCGAACTAGTGTACCATACGTTCTTGCGCCCAAAAGACAAAAGGTCGTTGGGAGGAAGCTTTCTTGCAGTCGCAGTCGCATCTGGGAATCTTGAGGCAGCCCAATGGCTAGTCGAGAAAGGCAACGCCAATATGGATTTGCGGTTGCGATCCGGCGATTATGGAAGCCTCCTTATAGCGGCGGTATGCTCTGGAAGCCTTGATGTAGTCAAATGGCTTGTTCAAGAGAAGGCAGCCCCTGTGGACTTCCAAGCAAACTATGGAAATTTTGGAAGTGCTCTTGCAGCTGCAGCAGAAACAGACAAGTCAATGTCAACATCTTCAACTGGGCCAGGGTGTCCGAGAATAGTTCCATGGCTTGTGCAAGAGGGTAAAGCCACCGTTGACTTACAATTGAGAGGTGGAATCCATGGAAGTGCTCTAGTATCAGCAGCAGCATCTGGGAACCTTGAGACTGTTCAATGGCTGGTCCAAAGGGGAGCAGCCGCTGTTGATCTTGAAGTAAAACATGGAGCTTGTGGAAGCGCTCTTGTAGCAGCAGCAAAATTTGGACATCTAACAGTGGTTCAATACTTAGTCGAGAAATGCAAGGCTAAGGTGGATCTGCTATTACAACACGGAAGTTTTGGAAGCGCACTTGCAGCAGCCGCTTATAGTGGAAGAGTTAATATAGTTCAATGGTTAGTCGAGGAAGGCAAGGCCAATGTGGATATGCTATTGCAATGTGGAAATTTTGGAAGTGCTATGGTAGCAGCAGCAGAAGCTGGGCACCTGGAGGTAGTTCGCTGGTTGGTAAAGAAAGGCAAGGCTTCCATTGACCTTCAAGTACAACATGGAGATTATGGAAGCGCTCTTGCAACAGCAGCGAAATTTGAACAGCTAAAGTTAGTTCAATGGTTAGTCGAGGAGGGCAAGGCTGATGTGGATTTGCTGTTACCACACGGACGTTTTGGAAGCGCACTAATAGCAGCAGTAGGATCAGGGAATCTTGCAATAGTCCAATGCCTTGTCAAAAAGGGGAAAGCAACTGTCAACCTCGAGGTAAAGTACGGAGACTATAGAAGCGGTTTTCTCCTAGCCGCTTTGAATAAAAACCACAAGATATGTCGATGGTTAATCGAAGAGGGAAAAGCTATTGCGGACTGGGAGGCTCTTTCTCGGGCGACTGCTCGCTCGGAAGAACGATGGAAATCTTGGTTGTGGAATGGCAAACTTGACTGATTTTGGTTGGGGAGAATGAAGCATTTCTCTCAGCTGGTTCTTTCTTGGAGTCCTAGAGATAGCTACAATGCCACAAATAAGTGAATTTTAATTTCCAACATCTTTAAACCAAAGACATCGCGGGAGTGTACCAAATACAATTATCAATCAAATGTGATGGTAATCAACGAAAGGATTTGGTGCAGCAAAAGCCGTGACTGTTGGCATTGACCGTTCCATCCTATTTATTACCCAAAACTAGCGTTCCGAGGCACAAGGAATTTACTTATGTGTTGTTGAAATCGATTCATCGTGTTCATATTCGCTGTTGACAAACCCAGATGAGATAATTCCATGGCAGCCAACATCAAGAAGTGAACCTATTTCCCCTTTCCATCTTAATACCTATTACCTATGTTTTATTTACGTCTCTCCTACTATTTCTTGAACGATGTCCATTACTTGGTCATCTTCGCCATCCTAGAATTCATCGCGGTAGCAGAGAACACCCCTGAAGGTGACCCCTCCGCTGACTGCCCCTCGTTGTACTTCCACTTCTAAAGCAACCAATGGAAATAGGTCGGGCGACACAGCCAGTTTTGACCAGCTCAAACAGTCAAATACGAGACGTCCATCACAACGAATGGGTACTAACGACCTAGGCTGTCCTGTCTAAACCAAAGGTAGCTTCAAAACCCCGTATTTTTAGCAGAACGCTTTGTATACACACCACCATCGTGTACCCCGCACCACCTGCGAGTATGGGTCAACTTGACAACTCCTCCACCCATCGAAGTACAATGGTCGCGTGGCCCAATGGCAAGGCGTCTGACTACGAATCAGGAGATTGTGGGTTCGACCCCCACCGTGACCTTACGTTTTTTGCATCTTCTTCCTCCAGGTGTGAGTACAAACACTGCAAAGGGAAAAGCTTCCTCTTTTTTTTTCATCGTTCCATTTTAAGTGAATATCATAGCATTCTTGCTCATTCAATTCCTCCATGGAATAATTAAAGTGTGCCACAAACCAATTTGATGTGGGGCGACAGAAGGTTCGCGATGGCCGCTAAAATTGCAATGCCAAAGCGCATCGAACTTCCTACGGCATTTACGAAACTGGTCGACGAGAAGTGGCGTTTAAATCGCTCTAAGATTGGTATATTTCTTGTGTTCTTGTGGCAATGTCATTAGCGTCGTTTGAAAACCACCTTAGTGAAGATTGTTTCCTTGTACAATTAGTATTTGGGAATTACCACATTTGAGGAATATCCGAAATTCTCTCAGTGAAAAATTCCACACTGGGCAAGGCGCGCTAAGGATGACGAATTATATGAGTTCCTACGGTTCTACACATAGCTGATTGTACTGAACAGCCTTTTGATTCATTGATCCAGAAAGCTAGCTCACTACTTAAAGGCACAGCGGCTACTGCGCTTGGTTGACGCAGCCGGTTTCGTTTCACCACCTTCTTAGCCATCGTTGTCGCAGATCCAGGATGCTGTGTGTTCCTGGCAAGGGAAGAGACCATTTCATCTCTGATTAGCAAGGGCAAGGTTTGTATTACAAATTTATTCTTTTGGTCGGGGGGTTTTCACGGTCAAACCTATTGTCGAACCCTGTTTCTATGCTACCTTTGTAATCTTGGTTCCTGGATCACCTGGTTAAGCTACCGCTTGATGATTTACTCGAAGCACACGACCCCTGCCTTTTAGTCACAGCTGGTGCAAAAAGCGTTGCCTTGGCACCACCAAAGAGATAAGGAAAGTGTTGAAAGATGTGAGCTATGCTATATAGATTTGGTTGACACTGGAAAGCAACAATCCAATCAATCTATCGGAATTTCAAAAACACAAGACCAGGACCATTATAATGGTTTGAAAAAGAACGTCAAACCATAGGAGGCAACCGGTTCAACTAACCATGGGCGCAAAATCCTGACATATTCCCCTTGTCCTCATCTAGCTGTATCGCGTATTAGTCATAAATATGCAAATCAAGATGAAAGTAGAAGCTCGTCACCAACCTTGAAGGGGCGGAGAGGAGAGGACCATGGAGGGTAGCACAGTACTGGCTGTCGGGATCGACGCTGTCGGAGAAGACAATGTTGATGCCGGTGCAGTTGAGCATGCCGAATCCGGTGACAAAGATGGTGTCGAAGAAGGGCTGCGCTTGGTCACAGTTGACGCCGGACTGGCAGCAGCTCGTCACGGCCGCGGCGCACACCGGGTCCACGGTGCCGGCGACGGGGTTCGTTCCTCGGGCATGCTCCTTGTTAGCTCTTGGCCAAGGCCAGGGAGTGGTTTGCTGGGCCGAAACGAAGGCGGCAATGGTGGAGGCGAGAAGAAGCGACGGCTGCATTTTGTTTTGTAGTGAAGAAATATTCTGCTTTGATGAGATTGAAATACAAGTGTTGCAATGTCGGGTGGTGGTTTGTGTCTGTATTGATGCCGCCAAGAATAACTGCGAGCTCTATCTCTTTTATAACAAAATTTTTTGAATCACCACTACCTTCTCTCCTCTTCGTAGTTCCTTTTCCCACAGACCGACGTTTGACCTGAAGGCCCCCATCGTCGTCTCTTCACCAACATATCACGCCGCTGACAGTTGGGGGCCTTCTCATCTGGATGGCAGCGTGAGACGCGAGCGCGCCTTGTTAGCGTTTGGCACTTGGCCCCGCTAGGGCTTAAATCAGCAAAGCTTGACCAACAAGACGCAGCCAGGTAGGTTGAGCCTTGGTGCCGATTTGCCGACAAGCCGCAGGTGCCGACAGGCCGCGACATGTCCATCAACATGTATGCTGCTCAACTGCTAATCTTTTACCGAGATTATGGATTTTATCTCAAAGCACTGCCGATATACAGAAGGATCAGACAAGCATGCAAAGGTTCGTCCATCCCAAGGCTGGTCTCATACTTAGTTTTGACGGCCCAAAACAACTATACGGTAACAGAGGCCCGCAGCAACCCTTTCCAGGTACGGGTTCGAGTTTCCGGCTCTCACGTAATGAACATACGTGTGGCGTTCGAGCCATGGAACATGCAGACTCAGTTTTGCATCAAGGGCATCCGTTTATCCGCGATGCGAAGAATCGTGCTGCAAGTTGTACCACGATGCGGTTGTGGTGGCTCAGCCTTTGTCATGGCAGCTCTGACACGAATTTTCAGATATGCTCTGTATAGGGGGGCTTGGAAATAAAGTGCAGTTATTCCCGTCGATGATGCGGGGCTCTAGTCAGTCAGTTGTCGCGTTCCCATCATACATACGAGTCTGTGGTACCAAAAAGATGGTCTTCGTTGCATTCACGGTTACTGCATCCGAACCTGATTGCAAATTTTGAGTTTCAGAAGCCCGATGACAATGAAAGCTTGTGACAAAGGCACATCAAACGAGACAAGGCATGCAAAATTGATGGCCTCGCTCGAACGTGGCGGTGAATTAGTTCATGTTGAGCTGACGTCTTTAGCGAGAGTGGTTTAGTTGTCAGGCAGTCCAAATACGTGTCAATTCATCGAAATTGAATTGAGGCCTGGCACCGAAGCTAATGCGCGGTAAACCGACGCGTTGAGACGCTCAAAGGGTGTCGCGGAAGCTGCGGCCGCGGGTAAGACAAATAGCCACGGTCATCAGACGGATTACCAATTGTCCAGACAAACAATCTATTTTTAATCACCAATCACATTGGAGGTGTTTTGCTTTCACCCAAACACCAACACAAACTTCTTCACAGGACCGGTGTGGTCAAACAAGTCGCAGGATGAGAGGAATTTGGTGCAATGGTTAAGACAACGGCTCTGGAGGGGCTCGGCACGTACGGGACGCGGGCAATTAAAGTACGACACCTTACGCAACCACCCACCCTACACCAGCCATGATCGGTTTATGGACTTTGCATAACGACGTACAATTTTTCTCGTTTCTTGGGCTTGAGTTTGACTACCCTACATCTATCACTGAGAGGCCAAGATGCCAAGAGATCAGTGATATGAAGGTCCAAGGATGTGAGACGTTTAGCATCAAGTGCTATACAACCCTTTCTCCACGTTAGCCCCCAGAAGGCCATGCGCAGTGAAAGAGTGAAATTAATCCCATGGGGACATAGCCCCAAGTTTTCCCACCCAGCGAACCCGATAGGAGGCAGTCTTGTTGACTTTTCAGGCCGGAAAAATTCCTCACTCGGTCTGTCACCTCAAAGAGGTAGGAAAGGCCCGTGCACTAAGAGATGGAGAGGAAGAAGCAAGGGAAATCTGAGCTCTAGTGAAGCCACTTTGTTTCACAGGTCAAGTGGCGAGCTACTGGATAAAGCTCTTTGCTTCGGCTACTTTGAGCTTCCAACGGCGCTAGGCTTTGATGAGCCAAAAAGAAAAAAGAAAAAAAAAAGTTGGCTTTGTGTGGTGTTTATGGTCACGCAGAACAACTCATCGGCCAAGTTGGAAAGCTACCAGACAATCAATCCCATCTTTGGACGCTGGACTTTAATGAACCACACATCCGACTTTACTATCATGGTCACGCAGAGCGACTCATCGGGTTAGGTCAGCGACCAAGTGCGCAAAAAAGGCACCGGACACTCGTGTCTCCGGGCATTTAAGTAATAGCTCAGCTTCGCAGCAAGTGACGGATTGCAGCCACACCGCAAGATGCTGTCGTGAGCGATTGGTTTGGATGGACTGGCTGAATCGGTCAGGTGTGGCTGAGAGGCGGAGAGGCGTCAATGGGAGGCGTCAATGGGAGGCGTCAATAAGAGGCGTTTTTTTTCGGCGCTAGATTCATTGCACACCAGAATGGCGAAGCTAAAGGGGAATCCCAGTGAATACGATTCCTGCAGGAGTGAGGGCTGATTAGGGTGTGGTTGCCACGAGGCGTAAAGTGCGGTAGGTGCGTCTGTTCGCTGAGAACAATCGCAGCTAGTTAGTTGCAAAGACGCGATCAAGCCTCATTCATCATCATCATTTTTACGTCACCCGGCGCCACTGAGACAGTTGGTTTGAAAGTGAAACATGGTACGCATTGAAGAGGGTAATTGCGAAGGAGTGAAGAAAAAACAAAATACAAAACAAGCCAAGACATGAAGCATGATTCAGTGATTCAATGATTCAGTGACGGGTTGTTGGGCCTCATCGTCACATCCCTACCCTGTACCTCACACAATCACCAACTCGCGAGGTCAACCTTTCTGGGTGGTGGTCTCGAAAAGAGACCAACACATTTTTGTTAGTCCACCGTAAGTACCCCTGCATTAGATACACATTGACGTGTCAGCGGCAAGTGTTGATGGCCAGCTACACGACGGCTTCATGCCGTGGGCGCCACCAGCAGGACGGTGCCTGAAACCTAAAAATCTTTGTTGTGTGCCTGCATCCCCCGTAGATCCGGGTCGAGAGCGGACAAGCGCCAGGTACCGGCTCCACCAAAAAAGGACAATGGCGGGGGAGCTACTATGCAGGCCAACCAACAGGGGGATGGTGGAAGAAACAGGTCAACAAAAGCAAGGCCCGGCGAAGCCAAGCCAGCTAAATCAGCTAAAGTCATCCACAGCGCTTATGGACGGTCATGCGCTTGAACAACGACCGGTCATGTTGACCATGGTAAATTAACCAAGATTAATTGCCCAGCTGTTGGGTTGGGTTGGCAGTGTGTTGCAGTAACAACAACAATATGGAAAGATTGGATTGGATCATGCACGAAATGGAAGAGACCCCGCTGAAAATGGGAAAAAAAAAAAAAGGCTCGGAACCCGGAAAACCCCACACCACACGACGTTGAGCAGCCCTGCAACAGACAGGGAATCATGCTGATCCGAGAAACAAGCGTCGCTGAAAAAGTGGAGCACCTCGGAGAGCGGAAGAGAGGAGAAAAAAAACAAGGCGTCGATGGTGAACGACAATACGACCTGTGAAATGAGTGCCCAGGCCCAAAAACAAGCTTAGCGGTACACACCGTCATGCCACGAGCTGGGCCAGTGGGGCGGTGGCATCTCGCTAGCATATGGATGAAACACAGCCACACGCACCTTTTTGAGAGTCCAGCCCCAAGCCATCTTTTCAGCCCTGTTCAGCCCCCCTCCCAGATCGCACCTTTGTTTCTTTCAGCCATCATGATACCTCAGACACGGGGGGATGTTGTTGGTGCTGGTTCAGGGTCAGGGTCGGGGTCAGGGTCTAGGTCCGGGCCATGTATGTGTGTTTTGTGTGGTCTTTATTGCGAAATGGGCGCGTCGGGTCCGAACCGGCAAGACCATTGTCTCTGGGTCAAACGCCAAAAGGGCTGAGAGCCTAACTAAGCGCCCTCCACAAGCAGCTGACCCGGGCCCCCCGCTCAGCTTGTTTTCCCGCGCATCACGCACCCCTGCATCGCTAGCGCGACGCTTTCCCGCAAGGTACCCGGCAAAAGGCCCGAGGATTGCTCGACGGGTGAGTAGGGGGGCGAGGATGGGGGGGCATATACGGACCAGGCGAGGGCGATCACCCTTGGGGGGTTAATAATTTTTAGTTTATTCGTTCTGCCCAGTCAGTGCTCTCCATGGGGGTTGGGTTCGCCCCGTCACGGAAATCGGGTGCTCGGAACAGAGCTTCTTTTCGAGCAGGGGAGGCGAGCGGGGGGTGGGAGATGGGAGGGAGGGGGACAGATGGAGAGGACCAGGAGGGACAAGGGCTTTTCTTTTCTTTCTTGTTGCTAGAACAAAACGCCTTTTCAGGGGCAGGCGCGCGACCGCACACCGGGCGGTGGAGATGAGATGGGATGAAACTACAGGCTCTAACCCGCCACTAATTAATTGGAGGAGGTTCATCGCTTGCGCTGCCGAAGCTGTCACGACGCCTGCAGCCATCTGCCGCAACTGACTAGCCAAGAAGTGGCCCCCGGGCGCCTCGAGCCGAAATATATAAGAGCAGATCTTCCCGACAATCTTTTGAGGAATCGATATTCTGATCTGCAGGCTCACCCACAGTCAAAACCCGTCACTCCTTTTCGGACCCCAGTCATTCATTTTCTTCCTCTGGCAGGAATACCATCCCACAAAAACCCATTTTTCTAACAACGATTTTCAACACACTCTCAAACACACCACTACCATCTCTGTCCCGGTGACTTTTTTTACAAACTCCCCCAAACACCATAACCAAACTATCAAGATGCGTTTCACCGCTGCCTTCCTCGTCTCCGCCGTGGCCTCTAGCGCCATGGCCGCTTGCACCAAGGGCAACCCCCGCCACCCTACCCGCGTCGCGGAGTACTCTGCTCCCAAGGTCACCAACAACTACGAGGCCAGCCACTACGGCGGCGACCACTACGAGGAGCCTCACTACGTGACCGTCTACCCGGCCGTCACCACCACCTTTGTCAAGGTCCACAAGACCAAGACCAAGGCTGCCGCCCCCCAGGCCACCTACGCCGCTCCCTCCAACAACTACGGCCTCACCAAGGACCAGTCCGGCGCTCTCGATGCCCACAACAAGGCCCGCGCTGAGGTCGGCACCAAGCCCCTCAAGTGGGACAGCGGCCTTGCCGCCGACGCCCTCGAGTGGGCCAAGCAGATGGCCGCCTCCGGCCAGCTCTCCCACTCCGGTGCCTCCGGCCAGGGCGAGAACATCTACATGCAGTCCAACTCCGAGAACCCCCTCACCAACGCCGTCAACTCCTTCCTCGAGGAGAAGAGCTCCTACGCCCCTGGTGAGCAGATCAGCGGCTCCAACTACATGACCTTTGGCCACTACAGTAAGCACCCTATTCTCCATATTAATACCCTGGAATATAAAGCTAACACCCCTCTTCAGCCCAGTGCGTCTGGAAGGACACCCACTCCGTCGGCATGGCCAGCGCCGTTGGCAGCGATGGTTCCGTCTGGGTCGTTGCCCGCTACAAGGAGCCCGGCAACTACATGGGCGAGCCTGCTTACTAAGTGCTCTCGTCACGTATATAAGCCAACAAAAGAATTGAGTCGATTCGTTTTTTCACTCTTCATCTTGTACAACTTCTATTTTTTCCAATGAGGACAGTGGGCGATGGATGGAGCGGAGATGTGTGTGAATGTGTGTGTCTGTTTTTAACCTGTTGAATGGGTGGGAACTGTCAAGGATTGGTGTACCTTTTTTGCTTTCTTCGGATATCTTAGTTTTTTCATATATCAAATGAACATGGCCATGTGTTGAATGATAATTGATGCCCACCGTGATTTCCTTTTCTTCATCATGTGGACCTCAAATTTTCTGATTGCTCTTGTGTCATGTTCTGATCTGGGATCGACCGTGTTTCCCCATCGAGGATCCTTCGGTTTCGGCAGTGACATAAAACTTAATATGTGGGGCCTCGTTTATCGAGATACGCGCCGGGTGAGGAACTAGATTGTTTCATGTAGATGCATGTTGGCCGGGATGTCTCGACTGTAACCTCACGGATGCGAACCATTCATCATCGTTGTCTTGTTTAACAGTATCACGTCGGGCACGCCAAACCTCGGGAGAAGAACGTGCGCCCTATCCAGCTGCGCAGACAACCACTGGTGATCATCATCCCCGTGCCCTTGCGTCTTGGACAGGGCCACGGAGAGCGCCCACATGAGCCGGTAGATCTGACGAGGGTTCTCCCGGAGAGCCTTGACGGCAATGGCTAAAATCCGCGACAGGCTCGCTTGCAGGTCGTACCGCGACCCATCTGTCCGGCAGTGACACGAGCACAGCACCTGCAGCGCGTGAAAGTCCAATGTCGCCGAGTAGACGGTCCACATGAGTCGCTTGCCACCGGAATCGCGAACCGACTCGGCCAAGAGCAGCACATCGGCGAATTCCTAACCCACAGCGCAACACAGCATCAATCAGTGTTTATATGTCATCCGATCAGGAAAGGGGGCTCGTACATCGCCAAAGTCCTCAATGTACTTCCAGAGATTCTGCAACCCGATGGTATCGTCGTCTCCGCTTTGCGACGCTGCTCTGACGAGCCGCAGCAGCTCCAGCTTGGCGCCCTGGCACAGGTGGAACAGGCGCAGCGGTCGGTAGTTTTCCAGATCGTCGAGCAGCTCTGCGACCGGGTAGCTTTCGCGCCAGATTTTGGGAAGCGCCGATCGCGCGCTGCGGAACAACTTTTCGTGCGAGATAAAGTCGTCGTCGTCGCGCGACAAGAGGTCTGCGCAAAGCTGGCCGCCGTTGACGTCGCCGTTGGCCGAATCAGCATCTAGGTATCTGTGGGTGCTGGGTTAGCAGGCTGCAAGCCCCCTCAGTGTTTGAAGTAAAAAGGCAAAAGAACTTGCAGTGTATATAATAGCATCACCTGAGAAACGTAGGGCAGCTTGTCACCGTCAGAATACATGCCGTGGTGCAAATACGGCGTCAGGAACGAGCGTATTCCCTCGAGATGGACCAGAGAAGACACCGTGCTCTCCGAGTCGCTTGCCTCGAACCTCAGAATGAGAAACCACATGGCAAAAAGCGCATCAACGTCACCACTCTGCTTCTCCGAATGGCAAACGCGATACAGAAGAGTTGAGAGTTCTTTCAAGGCCAGGCTATAATGCGCCGTAGCCGCCTCTGCGATGCGTTGCGCTTTTTGGAGTCGCTGGGCTGAATCATCTCCATCCCTGGCAGCAAGCAACTCTCGCGACCGCAGCTCCATGGCTGCCACGGCGATGAAGCTTCTCATCACACCGGCATATTTACTTGCAATGGTTGTATAGATGTACGAAAAGCAGCACCATTTCCAGGGTTTCCCGTAGTAAAGGACGAATATGGAGTCTGGAACATGTAGGAAGGCCGTTTGGTCTTCGTCAGTGAGCTGCAAGGAATTGGCGAGAGGAATATGGCGGGTGGAGAGAGCTGGTCGGGGGCTGCCTCTTTCCACTTGACTTTGGTCGGCATCACCGATGCGCAGCCCGGCCACTGCAGTGCTTGGGCTCAAAGGGGCCAGAGGTCGCAGAGAATTGCTCCGTGTTGCTGATGCTGAGGCATGGCTATTCTGTTTCCGATGCTTCAAGCTGAGCGGCTGTCCGGCTTCTGGCCAGTCGCATTTTATGGGAAGGTTTGAGCATCTCTGACAGACGGGCCGCCGCTCGTCGCATTTCACTTTTCGGATCCGACAGGTCAAACAACCTGCGCGATCTGCTTAGCTCACCCGCTGACCATATAATTGACGCAATCATGTTTCCGAGGGCTGTACCGTTTTTGGACCGGGGCTTGTTTCGACCCGATAAATGTGCCGTGTCAGACATTAAGTCAACCGTGACGTCAGATTTTTATCGGATAGCTTGAGTATGCCGAGGGGCGATCCGAAAATCCGACGCGATGCTGGATGGGTTGGTAATGGTGATTGTATCGCAAGATGAAGGAAGCGAGAAGAAGAAGCAGACTGGCTGGCTCGGCAATTCGGTGCTGATCCAGAGATAAGATTCTCACAGGCGGAAGCGGGCTGTTTGAGATGCATCAGTGGGGGAACCACCATCAGGTGTTTGACTGTCCGCATTGGGACAAGTCGCTGATAGCAAGACACTACGGCCGGCTCCGCAGCCTCTGAGTGGTCGTATCGGCAACTCCAGCCTCAGAATCGGGCTGCCGATTGGTTGACTTAGCCGACCAACTTTTGTCTCTGTTTAGGGCAACATCACAGACAGGGTGAGGGAGGTGTTCATGTGTGATTCGTATCGATCGATCGGGCCATTTTACGTAAAAGAAGAAGAAATGTGTTTTTAAGCTCAATCTTAGACATAGTTTCTTCATAATGACCAGGATGCCCATTACTTGACACATACTGAGTTATCGCAAATCTGCATCAATTTTCACCATGGCCGTTTCTACTGATGCTTTTTACGACGCCGTATCCGAGTCGGTCCGTCGCCATGAAGATGAATTGGCCGAAATTTGTGAAAAGGTAAGCTCGATGAGCTCTTTTGTTCAACTGAGACTTAGCCATGCTAGATCCATCAGAACCCAGAAGTCAACTACCGTGAATTCAAAGCCCACGACAACATTTGCACCCTGATGGAACATCTCGGCTACCATGTAAAAAGGCATGCGTATGGTCTCGAGACATCGTTCGAGGTCGAGTTTGGCAAGGGTGGTAAGCTCGTCGTTTTCAACGCTGAATATGATGCGCTTCCTGGCTTGGGCCATGCTTGTGGGCACAACCTGATTGCGACAAGTTCCATTGCTGCCTTTATTGCTACATCAGAAATGATCCGCGACACGAAGCTCGCAGGGCGAGTTAGGTTACTGGGGACCCCGGCGGAAGAAGGGGGCGGCGGTAAGATCCGTCTGATCCAGGCCGGAGCATACGAAGGAGTCGATGCTTGCCTCATGGCTCACCCTATAGGATGTCTGAACTTTGAGGGGGGACAGGCCCTTGATGGCATGTCGGCAGCCACTTCAAATGCCCGCAGGCAGGTGAAAGTCACATTTAGTGGCCAGAATGCGCATGCAGCCATGGCTCCGTGGCAAGGCAAGAATGCACTGGATGCTGTCGTATCATCTTATGTCAACATCTCACTCCTGCGGCAGCAACTGCCTCCAACAGCACGGGTCCACGGGGTTATTCGACAAGGAGGCGCAGAGCCAAATATCATCCCAGATTCCACAAGCCTCGAATATTATTTGAGAGATGGAAGTGCCGAGGGAGTTCGCAACCTATCCCACAAGGTCGAGGCATGTTTTAAGGCTGGTGCAGCTGGAACTGGATGTACAGTCGAGTGTGGTTGGCAACCGTGAGTGCAAGAAAGACTTTTACCAAGCCAAATCAACCTACTAATCTGATTCTATCTGTAGAGACCAAGACTATATGGAGCTGCAGCCTAACATGGCCATTTCGACCGAATTTACAAGGCACATGCAAGCGTTCGGAAGGACGTATCTCTGTGATGCAAGAGAGCGGCCGATGGGGGCCTCCACGGATATGGGTGAGTAAACATCTGATTTACTTGATTCCAAGTTATCTAATCGTTGGAAAGGAAACGTAACTTTCTATGTCCCTGGTATTCACCCGATGTTCACAATTGGCACCGAAGACCCAAATATTCAACCTCACACTCCCGAGTTCGCTGCTGCTGCTGGGACAAAAGAGGCCTTTCAAAGAGCACTGGATTGTGGCAAGGGATTGGCGGCAACGGCATGCAGTCTCTTGTTAGTGGATGAACTATCGGAAAAGGCCTGGGATGAATTTCAGAAGGATTCTACTGTAGTGCCCAGTCGTCTGTAAACTGTTGGGGAGATCGACACTAAATATCACGTTTTCTTAATTAATGCACATTTCATGAGCGAGCAGCGATCGCTATTGTTGATTTTATTTCTGCTATCATGTCCCATTTCAATATTCTCCTGTCCATGACAGCCATGTTGTTTAGTCAAGAGATCAAGATTGTTGATGGTGCCTTGTTATTGTGCCATCGGCTGTTGACTAGGATGCTCGCCCCCACAACTCCCACGACCACCAGAGTAGGTCATGCTACCCGCGCTTGGGGTGAAGACCACACTATTACTCTATCCTAACAATTCATATCTGTTGATCAGCATAGCCCTTTTGCCCCAGAGGCCACGACACCCTCACCCTGTCTCTGAGATAAAGAACCCCCGCGCCTCCGTGTTCGAGACCTTATTTTGCCACTCTAGTTTACGCTAAATTACCCCGCAAGGTACGTGAAGCTAATTGATATTTTCGTTTGCCGGGATAGCCAATCGGATGCCCAGTTAAGCCAAATGGGCTAGACCATCGATAAAGATTTCATGATCGTGACTTGATTTGCCGATACAGCCAATCAGAGTGCGTGTATTGCCGAGACTAGCAGGCCATGGATAGTTCAAGACGATCGCGGCAGTGGGCTTCGGAAACCAACTCACCCTGGCATACATGGAAGGGTGCAAGAGATAACGTCAAGTACATCATCCCACGCGAATTCCGCTATCTGCGCCTCTTGGACATTCTGTCATCAGCTGGAGATAGTGCTTGGTTGACTGACACCTCCTCATCCATGGTCTATTTAAACAATAGCATTTTCCTCGACTAGCTGGTTCTTATAACTCCAAGATTTCGGCTACCATCACTTCTAAGCTTCTCATTTGAAACCTGGCTCAAGTTTAAAATGGCAACAGAAAAGATGGACAAACCGACATGGCCAACAGATGAACCTCTGGCCAAAGTTGGCACCACGCTGAGCTTGCAAGGCTCTGCCCTGGAGGAAGGTACTGGAGAGTCCGACAGAGGGCGTGCAGTGCTGAAAAGAATTGATAAATGGTATGCCACGTGCCTGCCGCGTCTTGACTCAATCTTTCTGACAATATGCCACTAGCTTGATGCCATTGCTCCTGGTTTCGTACATGCTTCAGTTCCTGGACAAGCAGTCTTTGAACTTTGCATCCATTATGGGAATAGTTGATGACTTGGTTAGTCTATGATGTCTGCAAAGTTGTGGCTGAACGTCAACTAACTTCACCAAGGACTTGGTCGGATCAAGATATAGCTGGTGCAGCAGCGTGTTTTATTTTGGTTATCTTTCATTCAGCTACCCGGCATCATTCCTCATGGTTCGCCTACCACTAGGAAAATATTTAGCCGGTACCAGGTAAGCTTTCTCGCCAAATTCGACTGTCAACCACTAATACGCAGACCGACAGTGTTGTGTGGGCCGTCATCTTGATCTGCCATGCTGCTGTGCAGGACTTTAAAGGCCTATTGATTGCTCGGTTTTTTCTTGGTGTTGCAGAAGCATCCATCTCTCCGGGATTCTCTCTGATTACTGGAATGTGGTATAAACGCGATGAACAACCTCTCCGACACGGTGTCTGGTTTCTCGGAAATGCTATCGCTACCATGTTTGGAGGCTTGCTGTCGTATGGGATCGCTCATATCGGAGGGAGTTTCCCGCCGTGGAGGGTATGATCACGCAACTCCTTTGTTTAAGGCAATGCTGATAGAAATGATCAGTGGCTCTACATAATATTCGGTCTAATTACCCTCATTTGGGCAGCAGTCCTTGTTGTCTTCTTACCCGACACCCCCGACAAAGCGCGATTTCTCACCGATGAGCAGCGCGTTGATGCTGTGAATCGAATTCGTAGCAACCAAACCGGCATGAAAGACAACCGTTTTAAGTGGGACCAAGTGCGCGAAGCGGTCACTGATCGCAACGTGCTGTTGCTGATGCTATACCAATTTACATTCAGCATCCCCAATGGCGCGTACACTACTGTAAGATTCACATAACCCCCTTGCATGAATCATTTCTGAAATCACCACAGTTTAGCAGTCTCGTCATGGCGGGGTTCGGCTTCACGAGATTTCAAGTTTATCTACTCAATATTCCAACTGGAGCTATCCTTGCGTTCTTCGCCCTTGGGTCAAGCTTCATGTGTAGTCGCATAAAGAGTTGTAGAACCGCTGTTGGGGCAGCTTTGAGTTTTGTTAGGTTAGTGTTGGATTGTTTTACGAGATTTTCTTTATTACTGACAGCCCATATCTCGCAGCTTAATTGGCTCGATCTTGGTCCGTTTCGGTCCTAACCAGGGAAGCCGGTTAGTTGGCCTGCTTCTATTTGTTGCCTTTGCTGCCGGATTCCCCATCTCTCTATCCATGGTCTCTTCCAACGTCGCCGGTTTCACCAAGAAGAGTGTTGCATCCGCAATGATGTTCATGGCCTACACGGCCGGCAACATTATTGGCCCATTTCTTTTCTTTCCAAGAGAAGCCCCAGAGTATCCGGTAAGTACGATTCTGCAAGATTGCGGGACATATGTATTTTGCATCCCTGCAAGACAGCAACTCGGTCTAACCACGTGCATAGAGCGGTTTCCTCGCGACCACCATCTGCTTTGGTATTGCAATACTTGCGATGTTGGCTCTGAGGCTTAGTCTTATCTTCGAGAACCGTCGTCGGGACCAGTTCCGTCAAAGGTCTACCTCTCCACGGGAAGGGATGCGCCAGCCTGAGATATCTGATGAAACAGACGGAAAGAATTTGAATTTTCGCTATGTGTACTAAGGAAGAGATGGCTTCAAGGAGGCATTGCATGAGAGATTCGATCAAACATGCCATTAGAGACCTAGAATGAATAAATAACTATATTTGATGATTTATAGATTGTGATAAAACCTCCTCGAGTTCTGGAGTGATTAGAAAGTTGTACTACAGTACTTGTTTCTTGATTCCAATTTGTTCAGGGTAACTGCGCCGCAGACTTATTCAATTCGAAGAACGTGAGGAGCCATCTCACTAAAATTGATTTGGATCCTTCTGACAAATCTGATTGAGTCTAATGGTAAGGGGATATACCAAGGCCGTCATGAACATCCCATATCCGCACTTATTTTCACTGGAGCCAAATTCGTAGCATGTTATATGGATTAAAACCCTCTTCGAGAACAGAGCGTCGGGTTTTGACGGCTTGCAGCGGCCATACCTTCGCTTGGTCTGGTGATGAGTCGAACTCGAAGCAACCATCATGATATGACTGACGTTTCAAAATCACATGGGATGGCCATGAAATTCGATATCAGGACTGGGCACAAAGAAATCTCGGAGTCATTAAAAATGGGGTGGTAATAAAAGTCTCACGCAACAGTAAGAAATGTCGTCAGATTGATGAGACGATAATGGAAATGCCGTGTCGTGTTGAATTCTGACCGCACATGTGACGAAACGCACCACGGTGTCCGACACATGACCAAGATAGTTCAGCCTGATTATGACTTGGCAGGTTGGGTTCCTATTTACATCGCGAGTCAGTGATTGCATAGGAAATTCTTCGACGGCGCGCGATCCTACACGTCAACCAAACTTCACGATTGATAGCTGGCAACTCGACATGACCACGGGATACTAATGATGGTATGGCACACGGAGACACGTCTGACTATCCTAAGATTGGAGTGCAGATGGTGGAAGGCCACCAAGGTTCGAGGCACCACTTAAAGAAGAGCATCGAAGTGGCGTTGTGCACTAAAGAGTGGGCAAGAAAAAAACGCATCCAAGTCAGCTGGTGCGATATTCTCGACAAACCCCCTCAACATGGCTAGGAGGTGTCATTCCGAGATACGTGGAGCCAGCGAATTCGTCGCTTTTGACAAATGATAGTGCAAAGCTTTCTAAGGTGCCTAATCGTCCCGATGATGCTGCAAGGGGCACACTAATTCCTGTAGCTAGCTGGAGGTTGGCATAGTTCTATGCCGGTTAGCAGTTTAGGCAGCTACGGCTCCCATCAAAAAGCAATTAATGGTAGTACAAAAAGAGTCTGTCAGCCCGAAGAGAGAGTGGCTGAGAAGCCACTGTATCAAAGGTACAACAAAAAAGTCCGTTGGGGATAGCCTCTCCAATAACAGCAAAGTGCTGTTGCCCCTAGCCGTAAGTTACCGAGAGCTGGATGTTGGTCTGGCTCGGCGTCTCATTGTACCGAATCGACCTTGGCCTAATGTTGCCGATGCCTACAGCGTGTTCAAAATTGCGCGGAATAAATGCAACCGTGTGCCCACACTCACCTCGCACCATTGGCTCACAATTGTGTTGTTGAGACAGCACAGCCGCGGTGTTCAATGAAGCGCACAGCAGCGGTGTTGCGCTGTCCGCCCTGAACATCCACGCCACCCTCCACATCATCCGCACATTTGTGGTAAATGTAACGCGGCCGCTGAGGCCTTTTTCTGTTTATATTTCACCCGGCCCTTGGTCAGCGTCGCGCCAACCAACCCCGCCACTCGTCATTATTTGATTGGGCTTCCATCGGCCATGCGCACTTATCATAATTGGGATAGCACCCAGCACGCGCTGTCGGATGAGGGAATTCGACTGGACAAGGATGGGACTGCTCAGAAGGCCTATGGATTATTAGAGAGGGCATCGCCGACTTCCCCAACAGAAGACTCGCAGCACCCGTCCCGTCCCGTCCAACCAATCGAGGCCCGGCGAACTGAGACATGGCAACAATCACCGCCCACAGTCCAGCTGGGATCCCTGTACCTCGACCAAGACATCTCGTACCGCTGCCACAGCCCACTATTTTCGCCCACCCACGACGTTTCCAGCCATGGAAACTACGCTTCAACAGACTACTGCAGCTGTGATGAGTCCCCAGCCTCCAAAGGCGATTCTCGTTACGCTCAAGCCTGCCACCTGAGACCTGACCATCCATTTCAAAGCGTGCGCGGAATAGTAATGAAATCGGCATCGGAGGAAATTCGCAACTGGATGACCACGGCTAGATACATTGTGCCGCCGGACCATGCCCTGGCTCTTCGAAAATGGGCTAGAGCGACGGCCTGGCAGAGGGGATTGGCTTATGACACAGATGCTGTGGGTGAGGACGGGACGGTCATTTTGTCTTGCGGAGGGGGATACCTCCATTGGGCTTGCCCCTACTACGTGTCTGACCCAACCAACCATCTTGATTGCCTCCTGCACCACGATTTGCAATCTGTGGAAGAAGTAATGACACATCTTTTGGGGGATCATTTGGAACCTCCGTATTGTCCTCGGTGTCGTCAAACGTTCCTGTCCGCCACCAATCGTGACCAGCATTTCTATGCCGCCGTGTGCGATTTCCACAGTCAACCAGAAGTTTCGGGAATAACCCCGCTACAGAAAATTCAGTTGGAAGATGAGGATGATGATGAACTTGACGAAACCACACGCTGGCAGCGCGCGTGGTCAACCATCTTCCCTCGTGACAAACCGCGCCGCTCCCTGCATCTGGACAGCCCTATTGAAAGAAGGGTCTCTATGACCCGGGACTTCTGGGCTGGCCATGGCATGCGCATCATCTCCGAGCACCTTATGAGCCATGGTATTCCTATTGAGGATAATAGAGATTGTATGGAGGCACTGGTTGCTCTTCATTTGTCAATTCTGGGCGACCTTTTGGTACAGGCAATTGGGGAGCAAAGTTCTGCTTAAAATGGCCTTGGGAAACCTTGGCCGTGTTGAATTTCAGCGACCATATCTGGTACAGCGCTTACGTTTCTTATATCTGATTGATCAACTGGGCTTGGATATAGTTTGTATTCACGATGCCTTGAGTCTGTTGCTCATTTCCAGAGGCAGCGGGGTGGAATATGCACAAGCCCGCGCCAAGATATATATACTAAATAGAACTATAGACAGTAAATTCGACGAGATTGAACTATCCTCCATCGCGAGGGGGACGCTGTTAAAAGAATGAGCTATGTCTTTGACAATCCAAAATCTAACTAGACGTGCTGCTAAACTGTTGTGGTAATAGAAATCTTGTTTCTCTGGATGTCTCCACAGAGTTTCTAGCCAGCCCCACCTGCCTGAATGATGCTATGAAAACGAGATCAAAAGCGAAGGAAGAGGAGAAAAAGTATCCAGATGTGAGTTTGCACAAACTAAAGGAAATATCCGGTTAATTCATCTCATCGATTCTCAATATCCTGAACATCACCAACGAGGCTCGTCAAGATTCTGTTCATTATAAGTCGCACTTGGCTGGGTCATACCGGTTTCGGCGGCCTGATTTTCTTTGATAGGTAAGAAGACACTTGGATTCACGGTTCCATACAGGCCTGGGAAAAAGCTCAGCCCACCACCAGCGGATGGGACCATTCCGTTTGAAGGTCCTGAAATCTCTGGGCTTACCGAAGCAGGCTCATTGTAAGATGCGATGTTATTATATGCAATTTGCCTCATGCTTGTAGGAACATCGCCGGTGGGCCTCCAAGCTTGCAGAATACTATCTGTGAAAAGGTGATTATGTGGCGAGCCAACGCTAACGTTTTGGGGCGTGGCATAAGGATCGGAAAGGGTTAGAGGGTCCATGGTGCTGGACGGAGTTACATCGGGACCGTGAGCGGTGCATATTTGCGTAGAGGTCGATGGGTCCGCTTGGCCTGAGGGAATATATCCCTGAGGAGGTTGAGTAGGCACTCTAAATTGCCGAAGCTGCGACGGTGGTTCGTCGAAACCCGCTCGCAAAATCTTGTCCTTGAGACACAGGACTTTGGATTCATCCGCTGGTATGTTCAATTCCCTCAGAAAGGATGGGAGGTAATCGAGCACAGTATCCATCCTGTTTCGATAGAATGCATTGGTTTCGGAGCCCAATTCTTCCATGTAAGGTGATGCCGGCTGGGCGCACCCGAGAAAAAAGGTATCCCAAACTTTGTACCACTTTTCATCATCGGCGAGGCGTAAGAAAAACTTGGAGTCCTTGAGAAGTTTGGTCTCGTGTTCAAGAAATTGTTCCATCCTGGACGAGCCCTCAGTATCTCCGTTGGTGTCCAGCCGACAATCACCTTGGTTCGAGTGAAGAGTCCAAGGATTTGCGGATTTCCACGTTCTCCAACACTTCTTGCAGTAATAATGATTCTCGGTTGCATGGCATCGGATTAAATGCTGCTTGACATCATTAAACCGCTTAAGGGTATAGCTTCCACATAAGGCATGCCGCTCAGGGTCCAAGCGAAAAAAGGGACATGCCCATCGCAATCCAGTGGACGGCTTTGCGTCACCGCTATTTCCATCATGGTTGGCACCGCCTCGATTGCCTGTAGGTGATTGGTCCTCATTAACGGGTCCATCCTCATCATAGTTATTTCCGGCATTATCCCCTTGTGAACCATCCATCCGTGGCCGCTTAGCATGCCTCTCCCCCATGGCATCGTCCGGGATGTCGCGTCTCCCACTGGCCTGATTTGCGTTCCCAGAAAATCCATAAGGCGATAGGTTGCGTGCCAACGTACAGACTGAGGCATTGTCGAATGATGGGATCTGACTGCGAGTAGGACCGGCTCCGTAGTTGCCTCCTCGACGCTCGCCAATTGATTCTGTTTGGGCTTGAGTATCGGGACTAAACCTCCGCGCCCGGCTCTTAAAACCCATGATGAAATGATGACATGTGTAGCGTTTCACACTCCTGGGAAACAGTAACACCATGAGTGGTCTTTCGTCAAGCTTGCCAAGTTCTCGGGGTCCTCTAGTATTTGAGACCGGGATTGGGTTGCCCGAGAGGCGGAGTGCAACAGGGACGAGCAGTCAACTGCATGATGGCATGCACATTATGACCGCCGCTCGCAAGCTTCTTGATCAAATACTTGGGCATGCCCAGAATGCAGAGCCGCAAATTAAACGCTTTTGCCCACCAAAATTCCCTACACAATTGTGTCGCAAGATTGTGGACTGTAGTCGTGGCACATTGCGTTGTCCACGTAGTAACATCCCCTCATAAGCGGTGACGACCTTGACCACTTAATCCCGCGTTTACACTTCGCATTTGTTGAAAAGGGTCCTGGGCAGCCTCATGGCTCGGACCAGAGGGTTGCTTTCGCACATTCGTGTTCACAGCCAGTTTCGGGTTGTCACAGCCCAATTTGACCGACAAGGTGAGCACCCCCTGACAAGATGAATCTTCTTGGACCGAGTCGCACCTTCCACATTTAAATCAGGAATTTCGGCATTTGCAATTTTGGCGTATCCATTAACAAGTCAGCGTTTTAACACGGAGCGAGGTAAGTAGCTAGTTGATGGTCGATCCGAACTACCTCTCAAGCCGTTGCCTTCCTCTTCGTGGTTTCTTTTTTTCCCCTCTTCTTTTTTCAATCCTCGCGGAGGGTAGCGTCAAAAAGCCTGGAGGGTGCGCCACTGTGGGCCTTGCCTGATCAAAGTAGTCTGAGAGTAGGTTTGGAGGCTGGGAATATGCAGTCAGCACCAAAAGTGCAAATCAAGACAAGCAGCAATTGGGCAGCAATGGGATTTCGGCTCAGCTCGATTATGCGTACTGTGTGATTTATACCGTGGGAAAATGCCACAAATTATACAAACGCCCTGTCTTTCAGAGCAATCATCGAACACACCAGGCAACTTGCTCTCGCTGCCCGACCTTGCGTTTCTTCCGATGGTATATATGGACATGCCTGCCTTCACTACTTCAGGGGAACCTTGCTCGCAAGAGAGGAAAAGAAACCTTGCTTGATTCAGCGGGATGTGAGGGCTGCAGCCACCATCAGTCAGCACCCAAGGGCCATTGAGCTATCAGCGAACCCCACCAACGCCTATTCATTCTCGGGATGCCTTTTTGAAACTAATGGCGGTGGGGTGCAATGAAATGGACACCCCCCAAACATTTCACATAGCGGTCAGATGACTGAGCCGTAACTGTAAAAAACGAGGCCCCCCACCCCACGCCGTGCCTCCCAGCTACAACCCTACACACTCTCAGCCTCAGATACAGCGCATTTTTGTGTAGATATATGAATTACACTCTCCGTTTTCATTGTAATTCTTTCAGTCATTAAGTGATTGAGAACCGTTTCGGGCCTGGGCGTGCTTCTATTCAGACAATCCCGAGTTCGATGACAACAACCAAAATTGAACTGTTTTTGCTTCTTAGCAAGCAATTTAATTTCACCGTGAGCCCTTATCACTCCATACAAGGCCCTGGAACGACAATAATCTAACAACAATGAATAGGATTTTCCACATGAACATTGGAAAGGACAGGGCAAGCGATCACTCACCGACCCAATATGCATGGGAACAAAGCAATATTCGACAAAGTCTAGGAGAAGTGACTTATGAGAATACACCAACCCGTGGGGATGAAGTCTATGTAAGTTTTCGATATAGAGTTTCTGTTGATGACCAAGTTCTGTGACGTATTCACCTTCATCTACAGGACAATACGCTTACCCCTCGGAGTTTTAACCATGTATTAGCACGTGATCCAAATATTGGTTAGTCTGATCATTTAGATTGTCACCTTTCTAACGAAATACAGAGGAACACCTCCAGAATGAGGACAAGCGTTGTGCGCACCAAATCATACATAGCATCAACGAGGATAAAGAGAAAAATCTCTTAGACGAACAACCTTGCGATCAGATTGATCCCGCACTGTGGAATCCCGCTCAAGTAAAGCCTGTTTGGGGATCGCTGAATTATTACCCGGATCAGGGACCAGAAACAGCAAGTGGGTTGGAATCATTTGCCTTACCTGAGAGTCTCATAACCCAAAATGCCAACTTGCTTCCAAACCTGGGAATCGGTATAGATAATGGGCGGGTTATCAAAGAGGCGTTAGCGTCTTTGAATGATGTGGGACCATCTGGTCTTGAGACGCTCAAGAGGGCGGCATCTCAGTGCACCGATCCGAATTTGGCTCGGAAACGAAGTCGTACGAATACGGTTGATCATAGTTCCCAAAGTGAGATGGGAGGTAAAGTTGCATCAACGGCAGATGCGGCATTTGCGTGCCCCTTTTACAGAAGATTCCCAGTACGTCACATGGACTGTGTAAACCGCAAGCTTATGCGTATTCGAGATGTCAAACAGCATATTCAACGACGACACACCCGCGATTTCTGTTACTGCACTGCTTGTTTTGAAACATTTTGTTCCGATCTTGATGGAAATCCTGGTGTCAGATCTCAGCAATGCAAGCAGCATGAATGGACAACTAGGAACTGCAACGGAATATCTCAGAAGGCGCAAGAAAAGCTTAAATGCCGTGTCAACCGAACTCAAACGCCGGCTGAGCAATGGTACTCGATTTGGGACATCGTGTTCGTCGATGAGCGAAGGCCTGACAAGCCATATCTTGGAACGATGGTGGAAGAGACATCAGAGATGATTACTGACTTCTGGAGCCAGGAAGCTACGCAGATTATGCCCGAATTCCTCAAGACAAAAGAAATACCGGCCATATATGGAGGCCCTTTGGCGAAACTCATGGAGGCTTTATTTCACGAGGTTAGCTCTCGCTTCCAAATGAAGATGCTTGGGTTTACCTATCCGGAAAACGGGTGGTTGAGTAAGGATACTGGCTCCGCATCAAGCCATGATGAGTCGTCATTTTTCTTGGTGGGCATCAATCCATCAAGCCTTGGTGAAACAGACCAAGCTTGCCTAATACCAGAGTCAAGCTGCTTTGAGCTTGAGACGATGCCGCAACATGCAGCCTCACTGGGCCTTCTGGATTCTGGGATTTCCTCGCCAGATGACCCAAGGATGTTTGAACAAGGCACCACAGAAGAACTACTTTCTGTTGAAAATATGGCAGCCCCGTCCCTCACTGACATTGAATTCTGCACAGAGTCTCTAGGTTATGGTCCACAGTCAACAATGTTTGATGGGGGATTTTATTGGGGGACTGAACATTGACCACCTTTCTGGCGTGACTCAAATAGCAGCATTTGAGCCTACGTCTCCCTGACCCTCTAAATTACTCCACAATCGACAAGAATAGAGGTACACAGACTCGGTAACCTTTAACAATTCTAATCAGGATACTAATTACTTTGTGTGTTATATTCTAGTAATTTCCTCTTAGTATTAACTAATAAGGCATATTTAAATGGTTCATCTAAAAAAGCCATTTGTGTGTACAACTCGAAAGATGAACCACCTGAATGTTGTTGCAAGCAGAGAAACGAATGGTTCATGTAAATTTATTCGTGTATTGGGTTTGAAACCTTTCTCAACGCTCCTTGATAGAATTATCTTTTACATTTGAGACGGAAAGTTCTGTCTGAACTGGCCCTGGTTTCGGTAATAAAGGCAGGCAGTTGTTCTTATTAGTTTCAGTTATCTCTGATAGGCTGCGCGACACTGATGGAGACGGCATCAGTATTGTAGGTTATAAGGATAGTATAGTTTGGTTAGAATATTCTGCTGTGAGAAGCTTGTTTGGTTAATGTGGGCTAGGTTGGACCATAATATGGATACTGGATCTCAAGGTTACTCAGGATAACACCTCAGATTGTTAATGAAACCTCACTCCCTAAATAGAGCATTGCAAAATATTGATTGCGTTGATATGGCTCCTCGAACTTAATATGAAGCTGATTCATAGCTGGGATTTCCTGGTTCTCAGTATCGATACTAAAAGAGAATGAGCCATGGGCGCGCCGTACAAAGTCGTGTTATGGGTACAACATGCCCGCATTGACAAAATCCTTCTTGAAATTCAGAATCATTCTTGAATGCGACGGGTGTTTCCGTAGAGCTTGACACGGAAATAACTTGGGGTCAAGCTCTGTTCGAGGCGCAATAGAAAAGCTTTGATTCTGTAGTTGTTGGTGTTGATGTTGAAACATTCGTTCGGCTTGGCCGACGCCGACAACAACCTTTCGCCCTAAGATTTGCCCTTGCCTTTTGTAAACCTCACCGGCATTCGCCGTGAGCTATGTTATTAAACTTTCGGACTTCTCTCCTGTGCCAGCTGGATGTGAGTCTTCATCGTAGCCAAACTGTAACTTGCTGCAACGGAGATGCTGGCATATGGTGGGAATCAGCATTCACGAAAGCGATGCGGAATCAATGCAGTCTTGATACTGCAAATGAATACAGAAATGGTTCCCAAGCCTTCTAAATGCGTAACTAGCGGGAACGGCTAGGCGTGGCGGCGCCACAATATCCCGTTGGCGACACGGTCCGAGATTATGGATTTGCATAATTGTTCCTGCACGGCTTCAAATCTCAGGGGACTCATCGTTCATCGCCCGGTGACTGTTAACTATCGCATCTCAGCCCTTGTTGAACTCGCATGGTGACGGCAGTGGCTGCGCAATGGCCAACGTAGGATAACATGGAGCAGGCAGGTCCGCCTTTCTTTTTAAGTTGCTGGTGGAACCATCAAACCCTCCCTACACGAGGCTAGGGCACGGAGAAAGCGACGGACAAAGGCGAGAGTTGTTCACGTGATCCCTCTCTGCCGTGTCTCGTTCATTATAAAGCTCCTGCTGCGCCATTGGCAAGCCGAATAATCCTTCTCACTCTAGCTCAGTCATCATACCATTCATTGCATTCAAAATGGTCGCTTTCAAATCCGTATTCAGCGTATGGGTGGGGCTCTGCGCTTCTACAGTAATGGGAAAGCCGGCCAGGACAAGCAGTAAGCATTTGAAATGAAAGGGCGCGTGTTCAAGCATTCTGACCCCCGACAGCCACCGCAGTCTCAACAACAAAGTGCAACTCTTCAGCCTCTCGTAGCGCCACTGCCTCGGTGGTGGCCGTCCCGAAATGCGCCATTGAGGGACGGTCATCCGAAAATCCCTCCGCAACACATACTCTCACTAATGGCTCTGCAGCCCAATGTTATCAGCTGTGCGGCATCAATGGACTGTGCAACACTTGGAGCTGGGAGCCGCAAACAAGCCTGTGCTCCTTCTATCGTGGGGAGTTTGATGACATTGTTACGCGTGAGAAGAAAAGTGGCGTTTACTTTGCTGAGGCGACCTGCGGACCATGAGAGGGAAGGTGATGTGCGTCAATCTTTTCTATCAAGCCTTTGCTGGACGCGCGTAGATGACTGAATTTCAGTTCTTAGATCTGTATATAAATATTAGATGGAAATGTGATATAGACGGAATAGAATGCTGGTTAAGTTTCAGTGGACAAACCGGCAAGTTGTGCTTGCTTCTAGATGACCCAGCGGGGCGATATCCAAAGAATGTAGCGCATCAAATATGGATTTGGCCCTGCATTAGCGCTCTTATGCCATCCCCGTTTCGCCATTGTCAACCAGCAGGTGTCATCGAAGTTGTGAAACAAGGCATGACTTCGCAGATGTTCAATTTTGACGGTAATTTTGTACGCTTGTGATAGGCTAGTGCTGGCCGCCCATACGCAATTGGCCATTCCAGTCTCTCAACCAATAAATGAATGGGAAAACCAATGGTGAAGTCACCTTTGTCAGCAGATGAGTCAGTGGCGGCGACCACAAAGCAACACACATTTGAGGCCGCCTCTTTCTGCTCCATCACACCGCCTCTTAAAGCCAAGTATTAGGCATCTGAACCCATGTGTTCTTCTCACATCAAACTGAAAGACCTTGGCTAGTTCTACTGGCGAGCGAGCTTGATTCCAATACATTAGAACGTCAAAACTGAAAAGCGATTCCTACTTGCAGCTTGATGCTCCGGGTCTTGGCATGGATCCTCAAAGTACAGACGACCCCATCACTAACAATGATTTCCGACCGACGCTTGATGATGCGGATGTCATCCGCCGCTTTCTAGAGGATACGTGCAAATTGCCTTCGGAGCTTGCTATCTGGATAGTTTCCATTGGCTACACGCCTTGCGTCGTGGCACGTCGAGCCGATCAGCAGCGATACAATGCCGAGTTCACGAGAGCCGACGATGAAGCCAGCGTAGCTGGCCTATACCTCAGTACGGACCGCATCCCCACGGGGTTCAAGACTATAATCCCAAAGGCAATCGTCTTCAATACGAGGGCAGCCGACCAAGGCTGGGCTACCTTTGGTGGTGACGGAACCTTCGAAAATAGCCACACGTGGTTCGAGGCCAGCATCCTGCGCCCTATGAGCTGCGGCAGTGATGACTCCGGGCTTGCCGAGCTCGCCGCGCGAACTTGGTGGGATACCAAGTCTGCCAGAGGCGACTTGAACAGCGTTGGGTGGGATTTTGTGGAGACGGAGGGAGGCGATGTAACATGGAGGGTATCGAACAATGTCACGGCAAGAAGGGAGTTTACGGACTACACTGTAGAATGGAGAAGAGGTATCGAGACAGAAGTGGAGGATGACAGGGCCATGGGAAAAGGTGAGGGCTTTCTGGAGTCACTCGAGCCAGGCTTCAGAGTTGCGGTATGGGCAAGGGCAGAGGTGCGTATATTTCTTTTGCAGTGGGTAATTTGGGCTATTTGGCTGATCATGATTTTTAGCAACGGTTCTGGACTAACAACGTCGGTGGAATGCGGATTGAGATTCAGTTTGAGATTCCGTAATCATTTCTTCCAGAAATGAGATTGCTATTTCGAGAGTAAGCTCTCAGATGAAGCCACAGAGAGAGGCCATTGTCATGAATAGATTTTAGATATGTTATTGCGGGCCAGGTGTGCAAATGTCATCCCAGAACTACCAGCTGCCAATTCGGTTTTGCATTGACCCAGTCAGATTCAGAAACTCTCCCAACACCAACACGATACGCAACTCCATCTTGTCGCTCAACCAGCATGACGTAAAGCTGGTCCTCGGTGTCAGATATGTTCTGCGTATTTCTGAGAGATCTGCCGAACACAATAAACTCAAACAATTGGCCTATTCTTGTTTGTGCCCACTCCGGGTCCAAGAATATATCTGATCGCCCGGACCCTATTGTAAACGCGTTTGGACGCCTTAAGTACTTGTCCACATTCTGCGTCAGAGGTAAGAAGCATGTGCTCGTAAAGAATACCAACTTTCCTGCGAGATCAGAGCCGTCGAATTGGTCGAGTACCGCTTCCGTCACAACCGAGGGTGCATCGCATGGTTTCCACTTGTCTCGCAGCGTCTGAGGATCATCAGAGATCCCGAACCAATGCGGTGGCGACGGGAATGTGGTGCTCCCAACCAGGCGCGTGATGGAGTTGCTGCCAGGCTCAACATAGTACCAGTCAATTTCCGGTCGCAGGGCGACCTCTTCAACCTGCGCGACCCTTGCCTTTGTCCTGCCCATCCAACCCATCCAAGACCATGATGGAAATGGAATCTCAACACCAGGCGAATGCTGCCACTTTTCGCTCCGGCGTTCCCATGTACTTGACTCTGCATCCGGGTTCCATAACAGCCCCAGTTCAAACCAAGGCGAGGGCAAACCAAAGATGCAAGTCAAATCCGCACCTTTGCGCCTCCAGTTCTCTTGGAACCTATTTAGACCTCCCTTGAAAGCATCCAGAATGTCGCCTGCAAATGTAAGATTCCGGCTCATGTACTCATCGACCATCTTGCCATATTCCTGCATAGCCGAGGCAGTACCCGCTTGTCCCACATTTTGCATGAAGGATAGAGTATCATCATTGGGCATATTCAAATTGAAAAGGGGCCGCTCCTCATACTGAACGCGCGGGTCGTCCGTTTCCAGCACCGTATCCTCGCACCACGATGCCTTGGCGCACACGTACAATACCTGCTGCTCAGTAAACACAAGTAATCGGCGTGAACACAGCCGCTCCTGATACGTCCAGCCGCGAGTATTCCAAGGTGACATTTGAATCGAGTATGTCGGGCTTTGTCGCGCCACGAGGAACTCGCGTGAAGACTCTGGAAATGCCGCCTTGATTTCAAACGATGGCAGGTCTCGACCGCCTGGCTCAAGCCCTGGGAGTCCAGCATTGGCATGAGATCCAGAGGCAGCCACAATTGTCAGTGAGGCGCGACTGTAGATGAGGTCCATACCTCCAATCACTTGGGCTTTCTCGGTTAGATCATCTTGCATAATGCAAAGCGCGTCAACCCAAAGGTATCGCAGATTGAGTCGTTGAACAGCTTGAATTGCATCTTGAATTGTCTTTGGGACATGCTCGTTAGAATTTAGAGCTCCTTCAACATAAAGATCCGCTTTATTGGAATGCTCGAGGCGAAGAAATGGGTCTCTACCCCACACATAGGACAGGGCCACGTATTCGTAGTTTGGTTCAGCTTCAACTATCCGTTTCGTCTTCACATCGATGAGTCGAAAGTACTTTAAATATTGATCATTCGTAGCATCCTCAATTTGATCAGGGCTACAAAACTCCCCATGGGCATCGTTGCAGTGTTGGAGCCAGTTCTTCAGCAGTCCAAAGTTAATGGTATACATCTGCTCGCAAGGTCGTCTTGTAAACAAAGGTGCATCATCGAACAGACCTCTGACGTTGGCACCGGAATCCGTTGCCTGGATTTCAATTTTGGACGGACAATCAGGTGGAGCTGGCTTGCATTCGATTTCCAGGCGACAGTTTGCATATCTGTACTTATTATCCTGGAAGTTTTCGAAATATGGAGCGCTGGAATCTTGGTTCTCGATCACTCCGACAACGCGGTTGCATAAAGAGCATTCAATGTCGGAACCTTGCTCGAGGAGGGAGTTGGATGGCCATTTCCATGCCGTAGAGATGGCAGACACGACGAGGCTGCAGAATGAGCATTGATCCCGGCGGCTTACGAGTTCAGCTAGTGAGCCGAGCCCTATGGAGATTCTATGAGATCGCGGGAGCTCTTCCGATGCGAGAACGTCAAAGTTGCCGTAATGAAAATCATTCTGTCCCTTGCATCGGTCGCAGAGCCCAATGGCGTTGGGCGCTAAGTCAGGCATCTGGAGGGAGCTGGATCGGTGTGATGTAAAGATGGAAGATAGGTGCTGGCGAAGATTTATGGAGGTAATTGATCAATGAATAATAAGAGCTCTAAATTTCCTTTTTGATCTACTCATTCATGCAGGTGGCTCAAGTCTTGATGAATGCTGAGATGTGCCTTCATGGTGATAAGGCCGCTTTGGTGGGAGGGGAAATTGTGACCAGTGATAAGGCTGCCCGCCCAACCCCACATCAATCGAACTTAACTTGGTGAGAGGAAGCAACATACATGATGAAACTGATTGGAAAAGTAGATAATCGAAATTTCCAAGTTGTGAGTGTGAGCGCTGGGGTTGTGAAAATAGTAAGTTAGTATGACTACGTGCTAAATCATCATCGTTCATACCAATGTTAATTCTTTCCTATAGTAAATCTTTATTTTTAATACCAACATCAAACTCATGGTGAAATAATGATTTTAGTTTAGTATACTGATTAGGCTGAGTACTTTTTGTTCCTCTGGTCAGCAGTCATGTCAGGAAGCCCAAGTCCTGCTTGAACTCATTGAATCTTGCAACGCCTTGGGAACTGGGAGCTGACCGGCAGCTATGTTATGTCAGCGGTGATGCCAATATCGGAATGCAGCGATTGGTTGGATGGATGCTAACCTTCCTGGTCAGCTTACCTCATTATTCGATTCTCAGCGCTAAGCCTGATTCTTTCTTTCTCAAGCGTTTCACCCCAAGAAGTAACGCAAACGAAAGAGGGCTTATCTCGACCAGGAATGACCTCAAACTCATTCCATGCGCCTATCGACGGCCACAATGTCTTCGCTGGCACCAGCGTCTCGGGCCATGCAACTTTTAACACCAACTTTGGCCAGGTAGCCCAAAGCCAATGCGTTGTAGATTTGAGGTTGACCGACCCACGCGACGACAAAAGGCGCATTGAGGAATCCAAGGGAGGTCTTCTCAAGGACTCGTACGAATGGATCCTTGATCACTCGGCCTTTCAGCGGTGGCAAACTAGCGACACTGATCAGTTGCTTTGGGTTAAGGGCGGCCCGGGAAAGGGCAAAACAATGCTTCTTTGCGGGGTCATCGACGAAATGCAAGAAAACCCCGACGTTCGGCTGTCGTACTTCTTTTGTCAGGCTACGGATGCGAAACTGAACAACGCTACCTCAGTTTTGCGTGGGCTTGTCTACATGCTCGTGACCACGGAGACGTCCCTGCTGTCTCATGTCCAAAATAAATATGATAGTGCTGGAAAGAACTTGTTCGAAGGCAACAATGTATGGTATGATTTGTCGAATATTCTTCTCGACATTTTGCGCCAGCCAAACTCGCCCAATCGCCTATTTATTGTTGATGCGCTGGATGAGTGCACCGCAGATCTCCCGCGCTTGCTTGACTTTATCACTCAGACGAGCTCCTCATACAATACAAAATGGTTAGTATCCAGTCGGAATTGGCCGGCTATCGAAGAGGCGTTGGATCAAGACTCAAAAAGGATCGCCCTTTGTCTTGAGCTGAACCAAGAGTCAATTTCTGCCGCCGTGGATACTTTTATCCTGCACAAACTGGGCGAGCTAGTGCAGCGGAAGAGGTGCGATGACGAGATGCGGGACGCCGTTTATGAACACTTGGTTGCCAACGCCAACGATACCTTTCTCTGGGTAGCATTGGTTTGTCAAGAACTTGCGGACATTAAAGTCAGGAAATGGCAAATCCTAAAAAAGTTGAAGTCATTTCCGCCGGGCCTGAACTCTCTTTATACCAGAATGATGGAGCAAATTCTCGGAAAAGACGATCCAGAGCTATACAGACAAATCCTAGCCGTTACATCGGTAGTGTATCGTCCTATGAGTCTCAAAGAGCTAGCTGTCTTTGTTGAATTCCTGCACAATTATGAGGATGACCCGGACATTCTAACAGAAATCATCAGTGAATGTGGCTCTTTTCTAACTACCAAAGACAACACCGTTTATTTTGTACACCAATCGGCAAAGGAGTTTCTTCTTGGCACAGCAGGGAGCATTTTCCCTTTCAGTGTCGCGCGCCAGCACTTCGAAATTGCTTCGTCATCGCTCGTGGTGCTATTGAGGTCACTGAAGCGAAATATGTATGACTTAGAAGCGCCAGGATCTCTCATTGCCCAAGTCTCTGTACCAAATCCCAATCCATTATCGTCGATTGGATACGCTTGTATCTACTGGGTTGACCATCTTGATGCATCGAGGTGCTCCCAAAAGGAGGAAAATAGGAAAGACTTGGAAATTGATGGTACCATCCTTGAATTCTTTCAACAAAAGTATCTCAATTGGCTGGAGGCTCTGAGCTTGCTACGTAGCCTACCTTCTGGCGTAAGAGCAACGCAAAAGATTGCACATTTACTAGCAAGTTAGCGCCGTTGCTTTCTGAAATCACAATTTTTCTAATAAGAAGCAGGAAGCATCAAAAACTCAGAATTTAGCGGCCTTAACGAAAGATGCAAGTCGCTTCATACACTATGTCAAACATGGCATAGAAATGGTTCCATTGCAAATTTATACATCAGCCTTACTATTTACCCCCACACAAAGTTTGATTAAGCAACAATATAGTGCAGAAGCCCCAAACTGGGTATCGGTGAGGTCACATACGAAGAGGGACTGGGGTGCTTGTGTCCAGACACTCGAAGGTCATCTGCGACATGTTTTACAAGTCACATGGTCACCAATGGGACAACAAATTGGGTCACGTTCGCAGGAAAAGATCAAAATCTGGGATTCAGCGACCGGCGCGTGTGTTCATACCTTCCAGCATTCGCATATCATATGGTTTGTATTTACAAAAGACGGGAAGCCATTAGTACTATTATTGATCAATGGTCGTCTCCAAATTTGGGATCCAATCACGAAAGCACTTATCAAAGACTTAGGCTACGTCAACTCGGCAACATGGGACTTCAGGTTTTTAGCAGACGGGCAGTATGTGGTGGCCTACAACATTGGAACTTCTGGGGTTATTGAGATATTTGATTCAGATATGGGCGACTGTGTTCACAAACTCAATGGACATGAAGGAAAAACACTTTACGTGTGCTATTCCGAAGACAAAAATATCATTGCCTCAAGCTCGGAAGATGGAACAGTCAAGATATGGGACACGCAAACAGATGCTTGCATCCAAACATTCCATGTCGGGGAGGGCGGAGGATGCCATATGGCACTATCGCCCCATGCTAAACTTGTCGCATCAGGCTCTACGATTGGTAGCATCAAGATTTGGGACCTCGGATTTGGGAATGCTACTCGAACTATTGATATTATGATCGACAACTGCTATAGTTTCACATTTTCACCAGATGGGGAATGGCTTGCAGCAAGTTCAGATCATCAAATTATGATCATTGATGCAAACACAGGTAACATACTAAGGACATTCGAAGACCAAAGTACGTGGTCAACTTCCATGTCCTTCTCACCTGATTGCAACTGGCTTGCATCAGTTCCAACTGAAGGAACTGTCAATATTTGGGACATAGCTTTGGGAATTCCCTCCAGCGACTTGAAATGGCCACGGCAATTTGAAAATAATAAAGATGACCCAGTTATCGCACAGGATGCCACATGTTTCGCATCTTGTGGATACGGTTCTGCAATAAAGATTTGGGATGCAGTCACTGGTCAGTGCACCGGGGCATTGAACGAAAACGGCAAGAACCCACGCGCCGCTCATATGTCGGCAAACAATAGATGGCTTTTGTCAATCACAGATGCTGTGTCTACCAGGTGTATCAAGATATGGAACATACTCCTCCGTGAATGCGTGTGGATATCTGACATCCCTTATTCGCTTGGACTACTTTCACTGCGAGGCAACCGACTAGCGTTTGCCACAAGTGACGGTTCGATCAAAATCTGCTATTTGGAAGACGCACTATACACCCTTACGCTAGTGGAACACACAATTTTGCCAGTTTACCTGCTTTTATGTGCCGATGGCCAGTTCCTCTTGTTGGTTTCAGGGAAAAAATCAAAAATACGGATTTGGGACACAAGCACAAAAGCCTGCACCCATTTGCAGCCCCATGGGGATGTTGACGGGCTAGGCAATGCAGTCTTTTCGGAGAACAACCAAAATCTGGCTTTTAAAACTTTGTGGAATATTTATATTTGGGAAATCAGTACTGGAAGTCTTATATGTACAATCAGCCTGAATAAACGCGAGCGAGTCCGAGGACTAGTCTTCTACCAAGGACTAGCCTTCTCTGAAGACTGCCGGAAGTTTGCTGTGACCACAGGGAATCGAACTGTTCAAATATGGGACTTAGCCACCCAGACCTGCATTAAATCAATCAAAACTAGAGATCAGATAAGGCGCCTCGCCTTTGATCCCAACATTGAAACCCAACTCTTCACAGACAAGGGGACCCTGGCTCTTGACAGACCGACGGACACATATGGCTCAGCAGTTATACATCCTTTTGGGACTTCTGTTTACAACGGCTACAATGTCAGCACTGATGGGGCGTGGATTACGAAATATGGAAAAAATATTGTTTGGATACCACCGGAGTACAGAAGTCAGAGTCCACATGTAATCGGTTCACATTTTATTATAAGTACTTGCTATTTGGTACTTCATTTATAATAATAGCTACTTGAAAGGCAGTAATTAGTAGCTAAACAAAGTCTAATTATTTTAATTAGAGAGTCATATTTAAATTCATATTTGATACAAAACTGAAAAAGGAAATCTTTGGTAGTCGTAGATTCAATTTAGTTTACATACGGTGGAAATCAGAATACGTAGAATCAAAACTATGTTTTGATCGAATCTTCATTTGATTATTTGTAACACATTTCTTTTTAACGGGAATCTTATTTTACATTTATTGATACGATAGGGTCGAACGTAATGGTCATCAAGATGTGTTGTAGGAATGATGTTTCTTTTTGCTACTTGCTAGAGTAGAGGACCCATATAAGGGCTTCCATGGCTGCCAGACGCACACTCTATGAGAAACCTCCAATATATGTCCATAGCAATTTATCATTTATTCAATCGAGCATGATAAATCTTGGGTTCCACAAACACCTTCTGGACATATCTGATGGATTTTGGCTCATCAAGAGTGTTGACAGAAGACTGCGGTAACAAAAGCGTGCCTGAAGATACTCTGAGCTTAGCATGCGCCATGAATATGATAGAGGCCCCCGGCTCTCTGCCATGCTTCTATTACACCACTATTTCCCAGACTTATGCCTCGTATCCCCAGAGAGGCACGGCCTTGCCAAGGAGTATCCAGGCCCTGCGAGGTATCCCAGAGTCCCTGATTCCAAATGTAAAATTCCAACAGAAACTTTGACAGTGCGGATCCTGGTCAATCTGACGTGTGTGCCAAAGACCAGCGGACTCTGGCACGTTGTCGCTATTCCGATGTTGACGTCGGGTCAGAATGCGATGGACTTAGATGATAGGTACTATTTTAGTGACACCATGCCCTATCTAGTCGAAGAGATACGGATGCCTCTCGTTCAAGATATGGCAAGGGCGTCAGAGGCTGGTGGGGAATTCACAGATGGAGGCCCGTCAAAAACATGGATTGAACTCTTGGACATTCCAGGCATACAAGCGAGCGTGAATTGATGCGGGTTCCTGTCAGGGGTAGGCGGACTTCTTGGTAGTGTACCCGGCCTTGGCCAATAAAATCCCACGCCTGAATCTCACGACGAGGAATAAAACTGGTGGGTAGACGGACATGCTGCAGCAAATTACGGTAGCAAAGCCAGATCTAAAGCAATCAATCAGACGTGGCGCCATAGTTTTCCGAATAGACAGGATGTTTGAATCTTGAATAGATGTGATATCAGAATCTCAGACCTGAAATAAAGTGTATTCATAAGAAAAGTAGAGATCGTACGAGGGCATTGGTTCTTTGGACGGTCGTTTTTGCACCAACTCCATAACTCTCATTTTTACTTCATGCGGAAGTCGAAGTAACAAAATAAATGGTCTCATTCTAGAGGCACCCGTTTATTAGTCATGGTTCTGGTAGGAGGGGCGGCCATTGCAACCTCCAAAGATCTAATCTAGGCCAATATCTCAGAGGTTATCATATCGGGTTGGTCGGAAGAACGGACACACACAGAATCGGCGCCATACCCCATCAAGCGACTGAGAAGACTGGGTTGGAAAACTTTCTCAAGAGACAGGGAAGAGAGAAAAGGCGCAATGAATAATGAGGTTCGACCCATTTGCTAATATTCTTTTTTTTTTTT
>KV875265.1:4630-29585 GCA_001879505.1 Calonectria pseudoreteaudii | reverse complement strand
ACCCATTTGGTAATATTTTTTTTTTTTTTTAAAAAAAAAAAAAGGGGGGGAGTAGAAGGGGTGGATTTAATGTGGAGATGGCACAAGACGAATGTAAAGTTCTGGCTTCTTCCACAGGACAAAACATTCGCTCTTTTGTACCCAATCTTGACTTCTGAGGTCAAGTACAAAGTCAAAGTTCCAAACCATCCTGGCCAGAATGAGACGCATCTCGGCATACGCAAGACTAATCAGTGGGCCTCGGAGTCAGCAAATGTGTCCCCAAATTGAGGGAGAGAAGTTAACTTGACTCACTTCTTTCCCAGACAGTTGCGAGGGCCAAAGGAAAATGGCTGGAAAGCTTCTTTTCGGTCATTGACAAAGCGTTGGTCCTGCAGCCATCTCTCAGGGATGAATGATTCCGGCAGGGCAAAGTTGTCTGAGCTGTGATACATTGGCCAATGCCAAATACCAAGCACGGTCTGTCCAGGTTAGCTGAGTTCAGTCATTTTAGCAGAGCATAATTACGTCAGCAGGTATGTACTGGCCGTAGATGGTATCCCCTCCAGCGGGAACTCGGCGAGGAAAAGTGCCTGGCACCGGCGGATACAAACGAAGCGTTTCGTTCAGAACAGCCATCATATAACTCAACTTTTGAACGCTGATGAGATCAATTTCATCTTCGTCCTTAAAGCTGCGTCTTACTTCGTCTGTCAGCCTTCTCAATATCTTCTTATGGGTTGACAGCAGATAGGTAACGGCTGATAGGGTTGTCGCAGTAGTCTCGGAACCGGCGATGATCAAGGTGCTGGAATTTCCCACCAGCTCTTCATGTGATAATTTCTTCCATGACTGTCAGAACATGAACCGCGCTGCCTTTCACCTCAACTCACCAAGCCCTCGCGGGTGTTCGTCATTGCTTCCATGAAGTCGCTTCTCCCATCTGTCATGGCGAGCCGTTTTGCAACTTTCGCTTGTGTCAGTACCACGTGGGCGCGAGAGTTTTCAACCACCTTCTTGGAAGTCAACAATGTCATGAAGAAACGACCAAGTGGAAATTTCGCGAGTACTGCGCTATTCCCTACCGCACGAATGCGGTCGAAAATAAGTGCCACCCAAGGATGATAGCTAGAATTTTCCAGGCAACCAAAGGATTCTCCAAAAGCCAAATCGCCAATGATGTCAAACGTTGTCCAGTTGTACCAAGAGGTCATCTCAAGGGGCGCTTCACCGCCCTTGCAAGCGACGCTGAGCTTCTGCAGCAGCAAGGCGACATAGCCCTGAATAAGCGGTTGCTGGTCCATCATTGCCTGAGCGGAGAAGCCGTGGGAGAGCACCCGTCGCATGCGACCGTGGTTTTCGCGATTCGAGCTGATGATGCTGTGTCTCTGGCTGTGCCAAAAGTCGGGATCTTTGCCATTTTCTTCCTGGCCCTTCTTTCGATGTCCCGTGATTTCGTTCCATGCATCTGGACGAACAAATGCCAGCTCGTTGGGGGCAACGCGAATTACATCTCCGTATTTTTGATGGAGCGCATGGATTTTTCGGTGGGATTGGCCAGATAGCGCAACGAAGGCAAACGGCAGGCGAGACGCGGCCCAAAGTTTTGGGCCTGGATATTTCCGCAGCGGGTGCAAGAATATGTTGTAAAGTATTGTGTAGAGTGTATATGAAATGCCCTTGTGAGTGAGTTTGGGTTAGCGAATACTTTACTGTTGTCGCTAGGGAGGGGGAGCAGGACTAAACGCACGAGTGTCAAGAAGAGAGCAAGTGCATGAAATATATAATTCACAAATGAAGGCATGGTCACTAGAGATGAGTATGCTAATAGAAAAAGATTTTGGATTCAATAATACGTCAGATAAATGTGTTTGTTTGCATCCTACGGTCAATCTTCCGGCTGCCTTTTCATCTGGTTTTATACCCGAGATTTCGTCTATAGTATCTGCAGTTATACCTTCTTGATTTATGCTGAACTGATCGCGTGTCCGAATTGTGACAGTGGTATTGAGCAATCCTACATGCCCGGGCATTCAAGAGTCCGGCACGAATCACAATGCCTGAATTTCAATCAATGGGGGAAACAATGCAACAAACAGCCCCACGTTAGCCTCGGTCTGCATGCATGTCTGTCTCTTTCAGGCTGACCTTCGAAGCCAGTCCAAAACTGGCCGTGTCCACATAATCAGGCTATGAGAATCAGCCGCTCACGTGGTTACATTCCATGCGGCACATGGCCTCTGCCATTCGTCAATTTACGATGACAGCGGCGAGACCCATTTTTACCCCGTCATCTCTGAGCATTTTTCTTTGCAATGGTTTGTTATCTGATTTTTGTAGACAAAACATTGCCATTTGACACTTGCGTCTAGAACATATGTCGGTAGGCCTAGGACAGAGAAAATGACACGTGAAGATTTAAAAACGTCATCGTTTTCGACGAAGTCAGTGGAAGTTTCGAGTTATGCCACTAGGAGGCTTGATCCTGGCAGATACCCAGCCATCAATACGGTTGCGCAGGCGCCCTCTCTTTATGACATTTCGCGCATTCAAGATCTTCTTCAACACACAAACAACTTTGCGACGCACTCCAAATGCGAGGTTTTCGAGATTTGGGAAGATGAAGAATCTCAGCCAATAGGCTTCTGGACGACCCTGGATCACGCTAATATTTCCGCATCCATTGAGGTTGGCGAGACATGTCGATTTGGCTAGACATTCGCTTACCAATACTCAGGGTTTCGCCGAAGAAACAAGACCACCTAGAGTGAGGGTAATGTAATTGCACTGTAAACATACACGGTGAATATAATAATAATGCTCATCCAGCTTTTGCGCATTGCGCGCTACACCGAAAACGAGTTTTGGGTTCCAGCTATCTCTCGCACAAGACCATGCTTTGAGCCTACTTACAACTCTGCGCGTGTTTCCTCAATTCTGCCCTTATATACTTGGAGAACCTGATTATTGGGCACCCTGTGAGATATTATCACGTCCTAAAGCCGGTCACATTAATCGCGCAGGCAAGTGACTGCGGTTCTTCCGTTACAAATATAGACAAGTAGTCTGGATGCTAACGATTCCCCGTCTAGAATTTTATTATCAGCACCCACGATATGATAAGCATGCGAACCGTGATGAGCCTTGCTCGGTGTACATGTCATATGATCTGGCCAAGCAAGCGACGACGTACATCGTGACGAGCGGAGAAACGGAGCCTTGGGTTGTCAGGACCAAGAGTCGTTTGACCGATTACTATGTTCGGAATAAATCCGACCCTGCGCTTGGTGCTTCAGAATCACTTGATCCTTTTCTCATTCAAAGCATGCTTTGCCATGAGTCATTGCTAGAGGCAAAGAGATGTATACTGGGGCTTCGAGGAAAGCTCTACCAGGTTTTGGACATTGTCAGCGCATATTCGAGGGCGCCATACGACCGCAGTAACTTGAAGGAAATTACCAACGAGTTGCACAGCGTTTCCAAAGATGTAGATTCTCTTTACGGAAGCGCCGAGATGGGATTAATGGTAGCGCAACACTCAAGGACCGCCCGACAAAGGTTACTCAGGGCCGCAAAGTCCGCAGAAGGCTTCGCCACCAGCAACGTGGGGGACGCACTGAACTATTTGATCTGGTCCATAAACTCGCAGAAGAGGTACCTGGAAAGCTACAAGTTTCGCAAGGAGACGGCCATGAACCTCGTGTTCAACCTGGTGACGCAGTTCGACAGTGAAACCAGCACGCAGATTGCGCGAGACACCAAAAAGGACAGCGCAAGCATGAAGACTATTTCTATACTGACCATGATCTTCCTACCTGCCACAGCCGTTTCAGGTTTCTTTGGCATGGCATTTTTTCAGATGTCAGACAGTGGAGAATTTGTGGGTAGTTCGTTTGGTTGGCTGTTCGCGGTCATCACGATCCCACTAACGGCTGTTATTCTGTGTCTATGGTTGTTTTGGCACCCCGTCTCCACACGGTTGAAGAAACTGGACGTGCCGTTGAAAAGGTACATTGAAGTTTAGTGCATGAAAATAGCTCTTGTCTCGATAGATAAATTGGAATAAAACATTTCCAGCTTCGCAGGCGGCAGCGGTGGCTAATAGGTACGGGCACAAGGGCCTGCAAATTTGTCGCAGAAGAAATTGGGTTTTAGGCACTGTAGCTAGTTCTTGTTTTATATTATTCAACTCTACATTTGAGACGCCTGGGACTGGGCTGCTTTGATTTATCCCAGTTGAATGAGGAAGGCCGGAAGCAAAAACCGGCGAGACATGCCTGCGGGGTTCTATCCCCTCACTCACATGCCGCTCTTTCCGCCTCCCCCCAATGAGCAGCTCAATAAGCGGAGACTGCCGATCATTGTGTTTCAGTCGCATTTTGCACACTAAAGGAAACAACCATCTTGATGTGGACATGATGAATTACGCAGTTAAATTAAATACAGAAAATGAATAGGGATTGAATGCTACCGTTGCTTCGCTGTGCAGCAAGCAGCCAGATTGGCTTCAATTTCACGAGTTCTTGCAGTTAGTTATCACTCGCTTGCGCTCGCACACAGAAGCAATGAGGGATACGGCCGTGCACAATTTTGCCGCCTGACCTATCAACAATAACTCAAGATAATATTGTTCTAATGGTTGGGGTTGATCCCATGGGCTATAAGAAAATGATGAAGGTATATTCCCACTACAACCCCACCAAATCTTCTCACTGTGACGAAAACCCGGCGAATGGACTCACGAAATGGAAATCTGGGGCCGGGATTATCCACTGACCAATCACACCCCAGTTGCTGCTGTGGGGCATCACATCCATGAAAACAGGCTTTTAGCCCATACTGTAGATTTGTTACTCCCTGATTCATACTCCATGAGTCAAGTTTCTCGATTTTGGGCCCACAATAACCGAATGGAGCAGCAAATCTCGGATATGGAAGCCCCATCGGGTGTTGGTGTTATGTTTCAGTCAAGAGGTCAAGCAAACTGCGTCAGAGGGAACGCAAATGTCAGGAAATCGTATTCCTAACGTTCCATGCGTCACGGCCTTGATGTGATATGAGGTGGCACGTGGAAACATGTCAAGCCGTACGGTGGAAAAGTTGAAGTAAATAAAACCGGCAAGTGGATGGATGTCTCGCAATCGAAAGCGACGATGAGAGGGAACCTTGACAAACCCCGGTAAGTGTGTATCTCTATTCATTTCAAACACTGAATTTTGTCAAGCATCCAATAAATAGGGGCTCTTTATCACAAGTGATGCTGAAAGCAGTCCTCTCACCATGGCCAATCAGCAGCTCGATATTCCGCTTCGCATTTCGGGCCTCACATGCACTGCAATTTTAGTGCCATCGGGGCAGTTGAGCGTATAAAACTGCATCACTGGGAATCCTTCACTGCGATTTTAGTGCCACCTGGGCAGTTGAGCGCATACAGTTATACGTTTAGGGAATCTTTTACTACAATTTTAGTGCCATCTGGGCACTTGGGCATACTCTGGTTGGCGTCTTGGAGCCCCGCAGATCACAAGCAAATCAAAAGCGTCCCTAAGAGGCTCATCCCCAAAGATAACGGGCATAATAGTGAATTGAGACAAACTACATTACACGACTATTTTTACCGTGCACATTCCTCGCCGACTTCGGAAGTGGCCCTCGGTGCATGGCAGGGGGTATATCTATATGTACTTGTTCTGGGGTCATTTCAATCATAATCCGAACTCTCAAAAGCGCACCGCGCATCCTTTGCCAACGACTCATCCGTTAATAAACGTATCGCCAACATGGCCATTCCGCACCCTGCTTTTACGCAGCTCTCGTACGCCTCGTCCGACCCCGAAGCCTCCGCAAACGCACGGCTATGAATGCCTACATCGTCATCGGTCGGTACGCCAAATGTGCCGTGGAAGCTGGGGACATGGTGAGATACATCTCCCATGTCCGTCGATGCATTGGATGGTCGAAGCGGGTACAATAGTACATTCTGGCCTATCCTGGCCATGCTGTCGGCGTAGATGCGACACAATGGTTCATTTACTCGTAAATTCAAAGTTGATGGCTGACTGTATTCGTTGTTAGCAATTAACCTTTCTAGAAACGAATCTCAAAGAGTCTCACTTCATAAAATGCACCGCGCACCCGGTGGCCACGGCGCCCGCCTCTAAACAGGCGCGCACTCGAGGAATCAGCTTTTCCAGAGACTCCTTTGTGGGACTCCTGATGTACCAGCTCATTCTCGCATACTCGGGAATGATGCTCGGCACGGTGCCGGCGGCTTGGAAGCAGCCGTGGACACGATCGTTGGGCTCCATATGCTGGCGCAGCATAGCGACGTTCTGGTAGCCTGCGACGGCGGCATCGAGGGCGTTGACGCCGTTCCACGGGTCGGCGCTGGCGTGGGCGGCTTTGCCTCGGTACTCGACGAGCAGCTTGTGGGTTGCAACAAGCTTGAGGCCGGCGACGCCGTGGTAGGCAATGTTGCCAATTCGCCCGACCTGGTGCAGCGGCACAGGGTGGGCCATGAGGGCGGCGACGATGTGCGGGTCGTCAAAGGCGCCCTTGTTGAGCAGGCGCACCTTGGCGGCGAAGCCTTCCTCGGCGGGCGTGCCCAGCAGGCGCACGCGCACAGGCAGATTCTTCTGGATGACGACGTCGGCGGCGGCCACAAAGGCGGCGATGGAGCTCGTCGCAATCAGGTTGTGGCCGCAGCCGTGGCCCATCTCGGGCAGCGCATCGTACTCGGCGCAGAAAATGACGAGCGGCCCGCTCTCGCCCACCTGGCACTCGAAGCTCGTCTCCAGGCCGTAGGCGTGCTTCTTGATGGTGAAGCCAAACCTGTCGAGGTAGTCGCAGATGGTGTCGTGTGCCAGAAACTCGCGGTAGCCCAGCTCCGGGTTGCTGTGGATCAGCCGGTTGATGTCGCGCAGGTCGTCGTCGCTTGACTCGAGAGTTGTCTTGATGATGGCCAGGTACTCGTCTAGCGCGCTATTGGTCGGACTCGGTTCGCGGCTGTTGAGAAGCGACATGGTGCGCGACGCTGCCGTTTGCAATCAAACGCATCGAGATACGTTATCCCTCGCCGGTTCTTTTTTTTTTTTTCCTTTTTCCTTCTTCTCACCTTCTGTCCGTCTTCTTTTTTTTGCGGCGCAAGAGGCGTATGTGTACATCGGATCGGGCTCAATTTAGTTCCCTGGGCTCCTACTTATTTATTTACCTTCTGCCATGCACGTCAATCCGCAGCGACTGACATGGCGAGCCGCACGGCGCACCTCGGCCGGTCCACTTCGTATCTGCTGCAGGGGTCTTCGGACCAAATGGATTCAAGATAGCCGATCCAGGGACCTCCCGCTTTAGTGATAACTCCCACATGCCGCCGTTGCTGGACCCCATTTTGCGGAATGGCGCTGGAAATCGCAAAGGGGCCGAATTCATCTTACGTATTGAAGGGGGGAGGGGGCCCTCAACAGGCCAGTTTGTCGATTATCGTGGAGTGGGCATTGAGCCCCCAGCCGAAATCCCCTGCCCACTCCCATTCCCGACAGATTGTCCGCAGTTCGTGCGCGCGCGCGCCCCAGACAATGACGGGGGCCGGGCATTTAACCTAATAATTCGCCGTGCCCACACTCATCACCAGTCGCCTCGTCATGGAGTCTCGGCTATATAGCGCCTTGCGTCCAATATACGCCGCCGCATGTTTAATCCATTGACTTTACCCTTCACCTGTGCGAATCCCTTCTAAAGGGGAAAAGAAGAAGGAAGAAAAGGAGAAGGTGGAAAAGTCGCCGCTTTCGGACTCGCATCGCCGTTGCGCCCGCCAAGCACATACGTTTCTAACATGGCCTAATCAATCTGTGCCAAGTGCATCGGGCCTGGCTGTGCAACCCACTCCCCTCGGATACGCTTTCCGATAATGGGACCTCATGGTCGAATCACGGAGCTCAACATGTTTTCGCTCGCTTTTGAGGCGCAAACCTTCCTTTATTAGTTCCTTTAGTCGTGGTCTGTGTGGCAGCTTTTTTTTTTTGTCCGACCACCACGTGCGCATCCCACAAACGCCAACATCACCGTCGAGCGAGGAGACTGTGCGTGCTTCCAAGGCTCTTCCTCCACTAATACGTCAAGCGAGAGAATAAAAAACCCTCGGTTCGTCTTGGTGAAACGCGCCCTCAAAGTGGCCATTGATAAGAAAAAAAGAAAAAGAAAAAAGAAAAGTCGTCATTCAACGAGCCTGGCAACAGTTACCCGATAAACTTGCTCACCATCCTCTCTCCTGTCTTTAAATTAAGGTTGCTGTCCGAATGCAACCTCGGCAGGGTTTCTCAAGTATCCTGGAAAAATCAGCAGCTTGCCCATTACTCCACAAGACATGCCTTTAATCTTCTCCGACGGCATTCTGGGCTGTTATACGGGCTTGCGCGGGGCTTGCGCTCTCTCATTCGGCACAAGTGATCCGATAGACCAAGTCGAGAATCAACTACTGCCCGCTTAGTAATCGGCCACAGGTAGTTCATGTATAGTTCCGACCCAACGTTGCAGTGTATCCCGCCTTCAAGCCGGTTTCCTTAGCAAATACTTTGTAATCGATGCGTTGTCAACACTGCCACCTAATTTACGTCACTCCTCAACCCCAATCCAGGGTTGTGCTCCACTTTCAAGGCACCCTAGAATACGCGTATTGGGTTCTTTTAAACCACAACGGCACCAACTTCGCTGACAGGCTTGCCTGCACTGACTATTCCATTGCCTGGCAGGGCCGTTGATGGGGACGAGACCTTCTGAGCTTCGTCCATCTTCACAATAGTCGCAGCAGGTTTCACCCCGGTTGCAATGGCCGTCTTGGGGATAAACTTGGGCATGTCGAAAGCAACCTTCAGATTATAACTCCTAGCAAGCAAGGAACCGGTGGTGTGTTGGTGCCTACAATTTTGTTTTGTCTCTGCAGATGGCCTAGACGCGAAAGGCACACCAGGCTTAAAGGGAACCCAGAGTCGGCCTTGATCTTTGAACCCTACAGTCTCTCATAGATAGGCCTGGGAGTGTCGGGTGTTGATATCGTCTGAATTATTTCAACAACAGTTTCAGTGTTAGCTGTGTCCATCTCATAAAAGAAACGCAGTGGTGTGGAGGGACGGTGAAAGCCTTGGTGCCAGTGAGCACAGTTGCAAGGGTACTTTTCTTAGCATCTACTGTTGTGTAAATGTTAATAGTTCATGTACACGGTCCTATCGCTTTTCTTTTGATTTGATATGGTACAGGGTACACAAAACAAAGGCTCACGAAAAGGTAGAAGAAGAAGAATCTTGGGCGCAACCAAAAGTGACGACAGACCGTGATACCCCGCCAAATCCAGCCACTCATTATCTGTGGCATCCATCCTTTACAAAAGTTGAGTTCAATATAGCAAACCAGGCCGCCTTCAGTTGTTCTAGATCACGTTGGCCGTTCTGAGGTTGTGGGGAAAATCTGTGATTGGCGACATCCAGACTATTGGCATTTCGAACTGGCAAGCTGGTAGTCCATTCAATTTGTAACATTGTCTCTGGACCAACAGCGTGTTTCGTCATGGCCCTAGACGAAGAAAAAGAAAGGGAAAAAAGGTAGAATTTAAATAAGAATACCAAAGTTATAGCTGAGTGGCTATCAGGGTATCTATGGATTTAACCAACATGTCGTTGGAGCAGTATCAATTCTTGCTGGGCTAGGGCTATTTTTTTTTCTTCTTTCGCGCATCTACCTTTTCCATTGCGTAGAAAATGGCCTGTAAAAATTACTGAAGTAATAGCCGGGCCTACAAACAAATCCTGCTGTTAGGTGGATGCGAGTAGTAGTTCTTCGGATTGCTGTGGGCTAATATGTAGCGACGTATGTTAGCTTAATAATTAGATACGAAAGTAATATTTCGTAGTCCACCAGCCCCTCCATTTCAGTTATGAACAACTCCTAGCAAAAAGGCACGGTCCTCGCTTGGCCTTAACATATAATCCCAGGTTTCCGTGAAAAATATTCACCCAACATTTCAACGGTGACCACCAACCACTGCACCACGGAGAAAAAATATAGTGCCCCCGGCCAGGATCGAACTGGCGACCTTGGCATGTCATTAAACTATAGTTTAATACATAAGTACCAAGCGGTAACCACTCCGCCACGGGGGCGCTGACGTTGCTCGGTGGTGACGATGCTGACGATGTTTGTAAGGGTCTGAGATTTGCTCTGGGCCGCCCAATGTCTCGGCTACCCTACACCCCAGTATCAACTGGCAAGCAGAACCCCAGACATTGGATAAATTGAAATAATACACTTTAGCGTTGGTTTAGAGGTATAATATGCATATAAAATGTTATGTCCATCCACCCGCATCTCTGGTTCAGCTTGACGATGAGTTAATCGGTAGTCATGTGATGAATTCACACAAACCATGTCGTACTATCAAATGAATTCGGGATTGGCATGAGGATCATGATTCACATTTGTTTTGGTAAAAGACATATGCAAAACTATTATTACTCTTCGACCCGCACCTTATCCGCTTGTTGTCCCTTCGGCCCCTCTGCCGCCTCAAACGATACCCTCTGGCCCTCTTTCAAAGCCCTGAAACCGGATGTCTCGATCGCTCTGAAGTGCACAAAAAGGTCTGGCCCCGATTCGGGGGTGATGAAGCCATATCCCTTCTCCTCGTTGAACCATTTGACTGTTCCGTTCTGTCGTTCGCTCATAATTTCGGTGGCTGCAGCAAGATTGGTCAGTGTTCCAGCATCGCGTCGGCAAGACGGCAAGGGACTATACGTGAGGGGGGGGCCGCCGGGGGGAAATTTGTCCTTGAATGTGTACAGCGGGATTCCGATTGAAGATGATGCAGGAAAGGAAGCCAAGCCTCGATTGTCCAAGTATCCGAATCTATCTTTATAGTCCAGTGGCTGGGGACACTGAGCTGAACGATGTTACGCAGGGCGACGTGTCCAAGTGTGAGGGCTTCTTGAGGCCACAGGCTAGCAGATCACTCCACAGCGGCTCGTGTTTTGCTAACCGAATCCAACAAAGCCACTGGTTGTTCCATTGGGTCACCGAGGGGGAAGGCTGATCACTTGCCTGCTACGAGCATGGCGCAGATGCGATGGCAAATTACTGCATATGCCGACGTATGACCTGCCGCTCATCCTCGTCGGCATTGGTCAAGCCGCGAGCCATCTGCTTGAGGGGTCGCGAGCGGGGTAGGAGGCTAAAAACTGAGAGCAAATTCTTTTGAGGTATTTCTTTATACCATGAGCTTTTTGCATTGGTAAAGGGGCCTTCTCGGAGGGGGCTGCAAGGTTATTTCGAAATGAACCTGCCTCAATTGTACCACGTATAATTGATGAAGTAGATATTGGGCAGTGTTCGCAACCTTTAGACTGCGGCATGGTGTACCCCTCGATCCATGTGGGGCTTCGTAACCAAGGGGTTACATTGTGCCGCCTAAGGGAAAGGTCAAATCAGGGTCTCGACCTTTGTGGGGACTTTATGCTCAGCCAAGCTATCAGATGTGTGGTTGAGGCTGAACGGCCCGGTACTTGTTGCATATCAATTGTCGCTATTATGGGCTTTTTTTTTCTCTCTCTCTCTCTCGAATTGGGCCGCACACCATGTATCGCAAGACTGCTAAACTTCAAATTTAACTCTTGCGTCTAACCTTCTGTAGGGGATGCACAGGAAAGAGGGAATTCCGTGGTAACTTGGCTGTCTCACCGTATATCGCGTACTATTCGTTTGAAAGCCATTCAAGCTTTGGGGGATTAAAAATATCGCAGAGTTTCCCTCATTCGGCTACTAATTGCGCAAGTAACCCTTGAATTTCCAACTCGAGTAACCATTTTGTGCTCTGTGCATGGATTGTTGAGGTCTCTGGGTGTTTGGCCATTTTCCCACCACTGCTTCAATTTCGGGTGCAATGCCGGACTGAGACCCCAGCCATTGACATAATCGCATCCTCGTGCGTCTCTCCTTGTCCTCCAGTACGAATAGTCAATCATTACCTAATAAAAGAACCTATAGTTCATGTTGCGTAGGCTTCTTGGAAAACGAAAGGCCCGTTATCTTCACAACTGGAAGACGTTGATCTTGGTATTGAAAGTAGGTGTTGCTTGGAACCCACCCTGCGCCCATGTTAACTAATCAGGTTAGTTTCTCACTGAACCCAGACCTACAAAGAAAAAAAATAGAAAAAAAGGGGGGGTGTCTTGTCAATCATCCATCCCCTATGTAATCAAACATTTGTACGTTTCGGTGGACATACATTTCTCCGAAACACACTCAAGGGTAGGGAAAATCCGGGGATCAGTTTGCAAACGGCGCAGATGTCATCCAACAATGTTGCTTCATTGAAATAACTCCTTATAGCCTGAAACCCCTCTCCTTGCATGCCCGGAGAATTTACAGCCGACCACACCGTGTTCCGGTCTCACTGATTGGGCTTCTCTCGAATACGCGTATTCACGAGCTTGAAGCCCATGCGCTTCCGTCAATTAACATGGGAAAGCTTCGTCTCCACAAAATCGGTTCAGGCGGCAAGTTGCCGGAGCGAACCGACGGGAATAATCGCCCAGCGCACGGCATTACTGAGCAGTCCTCGGCTCCAGCAACGCTTTGCCAAATGCTAACCCAAATCGGTTAACGAGACAACATCAATTTGTCCCTTCTAATTTCGAGACTGTCGCCCATGGTGGAACTCGGTCACCTCGGGGTCTAGAACACTGCCTGTGAAACCTAAAGATGACGAAAGTCGATCTACCTCTGAGCATATCGGTTGCTCGCTTTCTGCTGCTGACGTATGCCAACGCCCCGGGATTTACCTCACTGCAATTATGGGTCACGATCGAGAGGTTTGGAAGTTACGATGGGCATACGTGCGTACGCGTCGTCTGGTCGGTGTGATTGAGCATATATAGATCGACAGAAGAGGGCTGACTTGTAAATTTTGACTGGGCAGCTCTTCACAGTAGCGGAATATTTGCACTCCTTTACCGTTTATTTCATTCACTTACACCACCGAGATGCGCCAATCTTCAGCTGCAGCTGTGGCTGCATTGGCGACTTCAGCCACCGCTACCTCCCTTGCCGACCTGTGCACTGTGTCCAAGGTCCAGGCTGCTCTCCCCGCCAACGGAACCTTGCTTGGCATTGATATGATCCCGTCCTCTGTTTCTGCCAACGCCGTGTACAATGCGACCGTTGGTGGAGGCATGGGCAGTACCACTAGCAGCGCCACCTACAGCTACTGCAATGTGTCCATGTCCTACACCCATACCGGTAAAGGCGACACAGTGGTCCTCAACTATGCGTTCCCCAGCCCTTCTGACTTCAAGAAGCGCTTCTATGTTGCCGGAGGAGGTGGCTTCTCTCTGAGCACCGACTACACTGGAGGTCTTGCTTATGGAGCTGCTTCGGCCGCTACAGATGCAGGCTATGACGCTTTCAACACCGCCTACGACGCCGTTGCCCTTTATGGAAACGGCACTATCAACTGGGATGCCACTTACATGTTCGGCTACCAGGCCCTTGGTGAGATGACCAAAGTCAGCAAGTATGTGACAAAGGCCATCTTTGACATGGGTTCTGAGAAGCTCTACACCTACTACGAGGGCTGCTCTGACGGTGGCCGTGAGGGTATGAGCCAGATCCAACGCTGGGGTGATGAATATGATGGTGCCATCACCGGTGCCCCTGCCTTCCGCTTTGGACAACAGCAGGTTCTGCATGTGTTCCCTGCTATTGTTGAGCAGACTCTTGACTACTTCCCTCCTCCCTGTGAGCTGGAAAAGATTGTCAACGCCACCATTGAGGCGTGCGACGAGCTCGACGGCAGAAAGGATGGAGTTGTTTCCCGATCAGACCTCTGCAAGCTCAAGTTCAACCTCACGTCCATCATCGGCGAATCCTACTACTGCGCCGCTGAAACCAGCACCTCTCTTGGTTTCGGCTTCAGCAAGCGAGCAGAAGGCAGCGAGACCAGTACCACACCAGAGCAGAACGGAACTGTTAGTGCCAAGGGTGTTGCTGTCGCGCAGGCCATTTACGACGGCCCCCACAACAGCAAGGGAGAGCGAGCATACCTGTCATGGCAGATCGCTGCTTCTCTTGACGACGGTGATACCACCTACAACAATGACACTGACAGCTGGGAGCTGAATGCTCCTTCCACGGGCGGCGAATGGATTGCCAAATGGATTGAGCTTCTCGACATCGATACCCTTTCCGACTACAGCAATGTCACGTACGACACGCTTGTGGAATGGATGCAGACGGGAATGATCCGATACTACGACAGCCTGCAGACGACGATTCCCGACCTGACCACATTCAAGGAGAACGGAGGAAAGCTGCTCCACTACCACGGCGAGTCCGACCCCAGCGTGCCCGCTGCGTCATCGGTGCACTACTGGCAATCCGTCCGCTCCATCATGTACCCCGGCCTGTCCGACTCCAAGGCGCAGGAGGCCCTGCAGGACTGGTACCAGTTCTACCTGGTCCCCGGCGCGGCTCACTGCGGCACTAACACGCTCCAGCCCGGCCCGTACCCCGAGAACAACATGGAGACCATGATTGACTGGGTCGAGAACGGCGTCAAGCCTACCCGCCTCAACGCCACCGTCTCCTCGGGAACCTACGAGGGCGAGACGCAGATGCTGTGCCAGTGGCCCACTCGCCCTCTCTGGAAGAGCAACAGCAGCTCTTTTAGCTGCGTGACCGATAAGGAGTCAATTGAGAGCTGGACTTACACCTTCCCTGCCTTCAAGCTTCCTGTATACTAGTTTAGATGCGGTTGTATTTTATTGACAGGGGGAGGGGGGTCGTAGGCGTGACCGGGAGAAGCTGCGAGGAGCCACTTTTTATGCGCCCCACTCGTGATGCTGGGAATCATGATCTATTCAAACGGCGTTTACGTCATCCCCCTTGTACATAGAAGCTCTAGAAGCCTACGGGATTAGCTCTCGGCTGTTCGATGTATTGAACTTGCTCCCCTTTCAACGGCCTATCGTCACACCACCGGATATGACCAGGGTGCCATGTATCTCCACAAATTATACTCGTTTATTCAGCACGCCTTAATGGACATTGGATTGTTTTAATGAGACCGGTTGAATGTTTATCCATGTCTTCAGTTACATACACCGGCACAACATCTTCAGATGCAATCCTTCCCCCAGAAGTAGACATAACGAGCGATAAACGATTGCGAAAGCGAAAGCGACGAATACAAGAGTCAACCATGGTCGTAAGAAAATGAGGCACGATATTTAGACGAACATCGATTAATATCTAGACAAATAAAGTGAGTTTTAACTATCTAGATAAAAAGAAAATATCAGTTTCGGTAGCTCCCGGGGATTTACGAATGTAACAGTAATTGCAGCTGCTTAGGTCGTAATGGTCATCGTTGTTGTTGCTTCTCCTAACGGATGAGGGGAAAGGGTCTGGTCACGTGATCTGTATACGCTGCAAAGGCCGGCGCCGCTGGTCCTAAGGAACGTAATTCCTCTGCTCCCAACTCAACGTTCCGACATCAGGACAAAAAGAGTATTATGTTAAAAATTATCATAAACAATAATAAAATTTAGGTCATATTTATATTTATATTTATTCTTTCCTAATTATTTATTTTCTATCATTTACAGCTGTCTATCCGGATATCAATGAAGATTTATCCAAATATCAGATCTCATAAAGATACCTACATGTCCCAGACATTCGAAGACATGCTATTTGATGATTATTCATCTATGACTAGCCGGCTGTATATCATATTTCTATTCATAATCTCATGACAGTCCTGCCACGCAATGACTCAGTGGAATCGCCCAACGATCGTTTGCACCTAATCTACAGCAGCGTGATTTAGCGCCTCAAAAATTGACCAAGCGTTCAAGCTGACCTGTACCAATTTCACAAACGCAGATCAGGAGCGTGACCTCCGGAATTCGGAGCCGGCATGAGCGAGTTCCGTGATGGCGACAACTCATTCCACCACAGACCAATTCTCTGTCCTCACCAGGGACACTTACCAGCAGTCTCCACTATGGAGCCAAATGCAGAGCTTGTTTCAAAAGTTTCACCAATAAATGGCACTGATAGATAAGACTTAGCTCATCATCAGGTCTGTTTATCATGAACACGAGTGATTTTTGGTGCTGTAACCATCGCGACTTTTCGCCATGAACTGATATACCGCCTGATTTTTACTTTCTTCCTATTTCAATTACAGCCCTTTCCAACTTGAGATTTTCCTTGGAGCCGTTCCACCGCGCGTATTTGAGTTCTGAATTGGATAGCCGACAAATGCTACCCGACAAGCTAATGATTCTTCTCTACCACGTTCCTAGGTTCGTTCATTCACGCTTTTGCGCAACATACACTAAATCGACGCATGTTATCATGACGGGGACAGCTGATTATGTGCAACCGTCGGTTTTAATGTACTGCTCTAAAAGCGACTTCGTCGTTGCTGCTGCCGTCGCTGCGGCAAAGTCTTGCCAAAGCTTGTTCTTATGACTGTCCGCATAGTCACACACGCCCTTGACAACGATGCAAGGCAGCTCATCCCAAATGCCTGCTCCCTCCATTTCCAGTGATAGTATGTCGTAATGCTTTGCAATTATGTCTCGTTCTTCAGCTGACTTGTACACAGTGTCGCCGGAGCCTATTCTTCCTATAAATATCGAAGGCGCTTGTGCTTCCTTTGCTTCCCTTTGGCTTTCAAGCTCCTTCTTCTTCTCTAGACGATCTCGTTTCACTAGGTGCTCATCACTGCAGCCGAGTTCGTTGCAAGTCAAGGCATGACAAGAGACGCAGATGGGGTCGGCGTTGGTATGGCTTTGGCTACACAAACACTGCGCGTCACCACGGTGTTTGTGACGGTAGTCTGCTCGGAACAAACGGTCGCTTCTTGCTCCTGGATACGTATAGTCGCGACTGAGATACTTTTCGGCTGACAAGCTCTGCACATGCTCTAAGAAATGCTTTGTGCGCTGCTCAAGTACGCGATGCCATCTTAGTGTTTCTAACCGAGAAATCATATTCCGTATGCTTTTTGTCGGCCGCCCCAAGGTGATCTCAACCCCTTCTTTTGGCTTGAATCCCTCAGGATATCGCCTTCCCAAGTCGTATTGAACGACGGTTCGGCTAATAATAACATCCCCTAGAAGCATCTCGCCTTTCCCATTCGGATGGGGCACTCCACCGCATACACCAACGAGTAGCACGAGCTTCAGTTCAGTGTAACTGGAGCGAAGGCTGGCTGCTGCTGCTGCTGCGGTTGCTTTGCCAATTTCTGAAAGAAGAAGGAGAACGACATCGATATTCCCGATGCGCCCGGTCGTGTATGTGTTAACATCCCCTCGAGCCTTGCCGTAGGGATCACCGTCTTCATCCCAAAAATAGTCAAACATGTGTGAAATAGCGTCATACTCAAGAGGTAGCGCGCAGATGATCGCCACCTCAAACTCTTCGCGGTTCGAAGGGCGTGGTTGAAATGTGGCCGCTTTATCACTGCTCATTTCAGAGGACGGTCCCGGACTTCGAAACACATGGCTACTATGATGGAAGAGGCTTGTCCGTTTATTTGAGGGGCGAGGGTCTTTCAAAGACGCCACCTTGTTCTTGAAAATACTCGCGCCCCACAATCCTCGAAATTTGCTCACCGTTGCTGGGTCTGTTGTTTCTTGACTCGAGACGGTCCGACTTCGCTTGAAACTCGGCCAGAGTTCTAGCCGCTTCACCGGTTTATCTTGACTGACACGCTTTGATAAACCTGGCAGGACGGAAGCAGGCTCAGATGGTGTATTAAACTCAATAGGCTCGGGTGATTCCGACCGCTGTCGCTTTCTTTCGTTGCACTCTGAAAAAGACAATTCAAGTTTGCGAACAATATGCTGATAAAGCTCTTCTCGTATCTTGATGTCTGCCTTATCACCGGAAACATCTTCTTCTCGGAGGCTTTGTGCTATTTGGCGGTGCACATTTAGACATCCAACTACAGCATCGATGTATGAATCATTTCGCACACTCTCCATCAGCTCAACGGACTCGAAAAGCTTCGCCCATGTTTGAGTATTCTGCTCGCCGTAGTGCGAGTTAATGTTGAGAGGTAGGGGTTTTCCTTCGTCAATTTCGATTAATAATTTGGCGAATGAGAGTAACACTGGATGACCAATCCTGAAGTCCCGAAATTCCTCTGCACCTTGCAGATTCGATGAAAATGATAGATACAGGAGATCTTTGTCGGGCTTGCCATCATTTGAGACGAGGAAATGGATCCTTTTCGTGTCCAGCTGAGAATCGAAAAAGTCGAGCAAGCAGAACCCCAGCTTCACAGCTAACGCACGCTTATCCTTCTGATTGTATGGTGTGGGCGAGGCTTTGCTAAGTAGAGAATGACAGCTCAAGGGTTTAAATCTACCATCAGTTATTAATTTATCAAGGGAAATCTTTTGGATGGTTTTTAACGGCGGCTTTCCCATAGTCTGCCACGCCCAGATTCCAAAAAGCTGATGCTCTTGAATGGAAAGACGCAGTTCCTGACCTTGGCCCTGAAATTGTTGTAATTCAAGGCAAATATCTTGTAATTCTCTGATGGCGCTGTCTTCTCTGCCTACCGATTAGACTCATAGGCTTGTTACCTAGCCAAGCCCAGATAAAAGATGTACTCACTCGCCTGAGGCGCACAATGTCTCCTGCCAGTCATTTGAACCTGAGCAAGATGAGAGGAGGAGTTGAAGTTTTGGTAGTTGACCAGCTTGTGCTATTCGTTCCGATATCTTCATCAACACTTCGTGACTTATACTGCAAGTGAATCGATCAAAGAGGAGTCGGAAAACGGTTGATGCCTGGTTTCTGAACTGAGTGTTTTCCCAAACCGTATCTTTAGCTTTGCGGCGGGACCCAACCACAGGCCTGGATTGGTTCGCAAAGAGCTGATCCATGTACTCGTTGAAGCCAGTGACGATTTTCAGATCGACTCGTCGGCTCTCTGGGCTGGAGCAAAATAGGGTATCGTTTTCCCCGCACACTAGGTCAAAGGTTGCTTCATGGTTGAGTCCTTCAAGAAAGCGCACCAGTGCCCACAAATGCGGGTAGGACAAGTTTGCATATGATTCATCGTTTTCATGAAGCTCCGTAACCACCAAACTATCCAACAGTTTGCATATAATCCTAAGCTGAGACCAGCATGCTCCAAGATCATTGTCTGTCAATTTAACGTCAGACTGCCTGAGAATGAATACTAGGCGTAACTCGGTTTCAAGCGCCATGGCTTCATAGTAGGCGTGGTTATCGTACTTAGGGCCACCCTGCCACGAATCGGGCTGTTCGTGACAATAGGCTTTCTTATCTATCAGGAGGGCCCCTAATCGTTGAAGGACATGCCATTCCTGTAGCTCAGATAGATATGGCATTGCATGAAGCAAATTCGGCGGTGAGTATGAGCTATAGCCAAGATGATCAGATCTCTTCTGCAATCTGGGACAAACCGCTCACCGCAGCCTTCGCCAATTCAGACGTGGCGTTTCCTGGTAGAAGCCTAAAACGGACAAACTGTAGAATGAAAAAACCGTGAAACGCTGTTGCGAGGCTGCGGCTGAATGTTCCGTGCTAATGGCGCTATCACGTGCAGCAGCGCGGGTTGTTATTATTCCGACGAACTTCTACCCCACTCACTTGGTGCAGCACAACTCAATCTGACATTGACGGCTGATGACAACATGGCGGATACCTCTCACACGAAGCTCCGACTGAAGCCTCATAATGGCTACGCCGCCGGTGTCGCAAGTAGAAGATAGGATATATCAACTAGCTTGCGAGTGTGAAGAGTTGTTCGGCACCCTGATTTCTCAAAAACACACTCTTGCCGTCGCCAGCCTTCTCGTCGAGTATCAGCAGCGATTTGCAACATGGACAGCATACTTGGGCGTTTTTGCACGTCCCAGTCAGTGTCTGGACAAGAGGCTTCAGGCCCTGCCAGAGATCAGCGATATTGCTTTGCGTTTGTTGAGCTTGTTGAAGAGAGCTCTATCATTACGTCAGCTTGCTGCCAATCTTACTTAATGCTGAAAATGCCTGTTGACCATCAATAGTCGGTCGGCCAGACTTGGATGTTGATATCCATCTAACTCATGAAGATGTCGATGAGTTGTCACAACACAAAATTGAGAATCTGAGCGAGATTGAGGAAACTTTGAGACGCCTTGATCGACTTGGTATCGCAATTCGACAGTCAGTCAGAGTGAATATCGATCATCGAGTAAAGCTCTTTGCTCAAAATCTCGACTTGAGGAGTTTTGAGAAGCTTTTCTCGGGCATGGTTCAAATCCTCTATCCTGGTGCACATCCAGCATTACGCGACCGCCTTACCAAGTTCATGACAGAGAGGTTAACGAAAATAGTCTTTCTCAAATCTCGTCACCTAGCTCTCTCATCAAGGCGAGATAAACAGTCACAGCCGTTGCCTCGTATTCTTGAAGACGACAAAATAGATGAGCCAGGCCCAGAATTAGTTATTCCTCATCACTTCCCACCACTTCCCCAGCAACCAGTCCTTCAAACAATAACTCCTCGCATGTCTTTCTCAGATCTCTCATCTCTTGATCCAAGTATGATCCGATCCAGGCTGGTCGGTCCCTGGAAGCCTCGTTCAAAAGGTCACACAACATCTTCCACCCAAATTAAATATGAGAATTATCCCAGACCCCCAAATCGAGTAGGGAGGGAAGCAGTGATCTGTGAATGGTGCGCAAGATCACTTAACCAAGAAGATATTGATCCTCGTGGCTGGAGGTAAGATTAATATTTTTAAAAGTTCTTGATCTTTCCTCTTCTGTTCTTTCTTTTTTACCTAACCTTGCTCCTTAGGCGTCACGTTGACCAAGATTTTCAGCCTTACCTCTGTATTGCGAAAGAGTGCACCGAGTCTTCTCCAAGCTTCGCAACTTTTGAAGAATGGGTTGATCACATGCAAATTCATGGTCAGCGGTGGCATCAAGATGTCTACTTGATGCCCTCTTGGATCTGCGGGGTCTGCAAAGATGATCATGACGTCTTCAGAGACCCAGAAAACCTTCTTGCACATATGCAGGAGGCTCACACTAGCCAGTTCACCCCCGAGCAGATGCAGATAATCTCACAGCGTAGCCAAATTTCAAGACCGAGGCCTATGAATGAATGTCCTCTGTGTTGTTTCAAAGTGAAAGAAGTAGACTCAAAAGACAAGTCTGGTTCTCATAAACGAAGCAGAGAAGCAGGCGATGAAAAAAGCAACAAGGCTGCACGGACGAAAATTCAAAGCGGATTCCCAAAATTAGATCCCGAAAACTACGATTTCAACACAGGATCTTACCAACAACTGTCCAAAATTATGGCTCAGCATATAGCCTCCCACTTACAAGCACTAATGTCGTTAACTATCCGCATAGCCTCTCGCGACACCGATCCATCCACTGCCGTGGATATTGACAGCGACATCGTAGATAATGATCGTTCTTTCTCGATGTCTCACAATGGAAGCTCTTTGCAGAGCGTTATCGATAATGAAGAAGAAATACAGGCGACTGTTGCAGGTCATGTCATGGGACAACACATTCCGGAAAATACACAACCTGGGCAGCAAATACTGCACCCTCGCAACACAGCCCAAAACTTCCAAGTTCAAGGTCAATCACAGCAGCAAAACCCTTCACATGGATATACCGAGCCCCAGTTCGCACAGATACCAATTCCTCGTGGATATCGCGTTGTGTATAGCGAAGGAATAGCAGTTCCTACTCCATACTATATCAACAAAAATTTAAGTCAAGATCATATATTCCAACAACATACAAAATCCATCACTGAACCAGTTCAATATCCCCCCCAGATATCCCAGACAAAAGCCCAATCACCTCTCTCAGCCTTCAGCTCTCAGATATTCCAAGGACAACCTCCACCCCAAGCTCAGATACCATCATCCCAATCACAGCAGCAAAGCCCTCCACATGGATATACCGAACCCCAGTTCGCACAGATACCAATTCCTCGCGGATATCCTGTTGTGTATAGCGAAGGAATAGTGGTTCCTACTCCTGCAAAATTAGAGGATACTACAGAAGCATATATGCAGAAAGTGCGATTAGCAACACAAGAGGAAAAGATTCGTTATGGTCCTAATGCGGAGCCTGATGGTGAGTCACCGCCTCAGATGAGTGCAACGAGCTATCCTGGGCAAGAATGGAATTTTTATAGTATGTCTTAATATGGAGAGTGGAATGATGAGAAATCTTTGTCGCAATGAGAATCATATAGTTGAATATATGTTCATTATTGGTTTAATTGACTTGATAGATTATAATTCTTTGAGATTTTATTTTTCTTAGTAATGTATCAGAAATTCTATCGGATAATAATTAGGACGGTGGAGAACCAGATGGGATCAGATTGGATACTTTGTTTTCAATTGCGACCATTCAATCTGTATATCGGTAAATGTGTCTCAAATTCCAAATCCTTCGAGATGCTTAATTTCGGTATTTTCTATTCCAATGTAATCAGATGGTGGGGGTTTTACGCAAGCTGTGTCAGCAGATGCTGATGATTGGGGGGATAGGCATATTTACCTCATCGGGGTGAGGTATTGCTGTAATTCCATCCCTATGCGCCGAAATTGTCGAATGTGGAGGGGCAGATTTATTGGACGGAAACTGCTCTGTCAGGTGGCAGCCACTTTGCCAGATTATTCGCAAAATGTCGGCCCATTTGTAGAAAGGGAGTGTAATTACATTTCGGATTTAATGGAAAAGTTGCAAGTGACGAAAGATCCTAACCTTGTAGAAGGACATTAGTTCACTCAATCTAACTCTCGAGTTTTGTGGCATATTCAAATCAATAGGCTAAAGGTATTATATATTTAATTCTGACTAAACAAAAACATAAACATTTATTTTTGCTCTATTTTGGGTTAGCCTTAACCTTATAACCATGGCAGGCCACGGAACAGGTGAGAAAATATGCTCGCTGCATTATTTCTTCCATTTCTGGTGAACTGATGACAACGTCACACTCCACTTCACCCCACTGGCCGATAGTTATGGGAGGTGACTGTAGTTTTAGACGCGAGTTTCTTATTCTTTTTTCCCGCACTTGCTCCAAGCCAGTTCAATGATATTGATCCAATGATATTGATCAACCTGTCCTTGGAACGACATTTCAACGACTGCGACATGCCTGCATTTTACAACACGTGCAAGTCAGATCATCAGAAGAGGCTGGGTGAGGTGGATTGAGTCCCTACTGGCTATATAGGGGCTATAACAAGCAACGGTAAAGGATATAGGTCTTGAGAGTTGAACAGCTATTTTCGAAATATCCAGTACCCGATATTACTCTTTACATTAGTCGACGTTGACTCTATCATACAGGATGTTTGATGAGTGGGTTTGCTGCACGTTCACTTGTTACATTCGGGGAAAGCAGTCCTTTTAGAAACCCCGCGTGAGGTTGAACAAAACTTGAGTATTCTTTTCAATTCTTCTAAATAGTTTGCTGCTTCGTTTCTTGCATTAACATATCTTCAAACCCGACTCTCTATCACCCCTGCAAAGCCATCAATCCAGGCGGCAGGTGTTATCTGGTAGGCTCAAAGAAACTGCGTTTATCATGTGTGGAAAGAGCGTCAATAGATTATTTTCTATGCGCGGAAATGCCTGAAAAGGGCATGCCAGCCTTGATGTCGGTCATTTCTCGTCCTAATAAAAATGGCGTGAAACTGAACATGAAAGTCTAAACGAATGGCTTGAAGTTTAATGACACGGATAGAGAGCAGAGTCCAGGGCCTTAGAATCTTCGCAACAAGACGCCCTGTGATTAATTCATTTCGACACAGGCAATTAAACCCGCAATTATCAATGTATAAATTATCACAACAGAAAAAGATAGGGGATACAGCGACCAGGCAGTCCCAGGACCAAGACGGTCTGATCCGTATACGATGGGTGTGTGTCTCGGCTCTCATTTCAACTAACCATGCTTGCTAACCCAGCCATCCCGAGTGCAGCACAGACCTCTTGTTAAATATCTCCGTCTTACCCCTGCTTCACGATTGGGCTTAGCGCCAAAAATGTGGTTTGGACACGTGAGATCGAGTCATTGCCAAATCATGTTGACGAAAGAGAAGGATAATATCAGGATGACAGTGTATCAATTGAAGGCATCTCTGTGACACTACTCATCACAGAGCGGTGCAAAACGTCGGCTCTTGATGCTTTCCACGGCCTTCAATTGAGTTGGCTCATATCAGATGAGGTCCCCTTTCAGCTATCCAAACAGGCAAATTCCCCCGACTACCATACCTCGAGAGCCAAGGTCTCCTGAGTTTGCCACCCCGCTTCACTCGATATTTCCTAGTAATTCATGTGCGCTAATACATCGACAGTGTGAGTGGAATGGCGTCCTTCAGGACCGCGGAGCTCGGCTTTCATCCCGACATGGCGACTTCGATATCCTTGTCCGCAAACACACCGCTCCTAACTAGGCCTTGTCTCCCTTGATAGTAGGACCACTAGAATAAAATTTAATGTGGCAATACAAGTTTGGTTGCTTGCACTTACTCGACGTTGGGCAAAGGGGCACCAAAATTATCTATTCCACCCCGTACCTACTTTGTTATAGGCAGGGCTGCGGTCAATTCAATCTTCAATCCGGATTTTAACCACTTAAATTGAGGGTATATCGGATTGAATTAAGAGTATTCGAATTGAATTAAATTAAATAGATTAAGTTATTTAAATTATATAATTAATATATTATAAGTTAATTCTTTAGTATTTTAAATACTTAATTACTTTTAAAGTTTTATTAATTAAATTATATTATTATAATTTTATTATTAATTTAATTTAATTAAAAATATATTTATATTTAATTAATATTAACAGAATAATTTAGTATAGCATATTTTATACGAAGTTATACAATATTATATATT
>KV875264.1:428521-466845 GCA_001879505.1 Calonectria pseudoreteaudii | reverse complement strand
TATTAAAAAGAAAATATTAATAAATAACTATAAACTTAATCTACTAATAGATATTAAGATTTACTTGATCTTTTATATTTCTTTACTTAAACCTATAATAAATATAATTATAGTAAATATTAATTCTTATATTAAACTAATAATTAAACTATAAGAAAAATATACTATTAAAAAGATCTTAGAAAAATATATAATTAATAAGAAAATATACTATTATATAAAATAAACTAGATATAATAAAAAGATATAAAAGCTCTTATAAAATCTTATTTATTATTCAAAGAAATTAGAAGACTTCTTTTATCTAAAATAACAAAAAGAAACTCACTAAGGTCAATAATAAACTAATTAATTAAGTTTAAATCTAACTTTAGACTAGGAAAAACTACTATAGTAATACCTACCTTTACCTCCACCTTATCTATCTTATCTTTCTATAAAATAAGAAACCCAGAAATTATCTCTTACTCCTAAGTTTATAATTACTACTATTATAAATAAAGTTTAGTTAAATAAATAAAATACTCTTTAACCTACTCTTAATATTCTTCTACTTTTTAAAGAAAATATTATAATTAAATTAATATTTATATTTCTTTAGACTTAAGATAACTTTTTATAAATAAATATTTATTTACTAAAAACACTTATTAATAACTAAATATCTCTTTTATTCCTAATAAAAACTTACTCTCACTTAAAGATACTAGTTTTAGATCTTTAATATAACTATAAATTTTTTTACTTTTAATATAACCTATATAAGTACTTAACCTAAACATAATATACAGCTTTTTACTAGCTTTATAATAGAAATAAAAGAAAAAATTCACAAAACCTTATAATACTATTATATTAGCTTACACTCAAACCTAAATAACTTTATCTCTTTTCTTCTTAACTATTCTTAAAACCTAACACAGAAAAAAAGAAAAAAAAATAAAAAAAATACTAACCTACTTAGTATTAAAAATATATAATTTTAAAAATAAGACCTTTAGAAAAGAGATATTATATTATAACCTATATTATAACCTATATTAACCTACCTAATAAATAAACCTATAACTACAGTAAAAGCCCAGCTAAACCTATTATATTAAATAACTAAACTAATAATAAAGAGAATATTAATTACTAAGACAAGAAATTACTATATTAATATTCTCTTTTTATTATTATTAATACCTATTACCTATTTAATATATAAAACTTAAAAGTTATTACTATTAAAATATAACTTAACTTTCAATATAACTAAATTACTTTTAATTAGTTTAATAATTAACCTATTACCTAATATAATACTATTACCTTATTACTCAAACCTAATATACCTAATCTATCTTACAAATATAAACCCAACAATTATAACAAAATCTCATAACCTAGCTAATAGAAGCTACTAGTATAGTCTCTATCCTCTAGCTTATAAGATTACCTTACTTCCCTTCGAGCCACAGGATTACCCCTCGCCCCGCTTTTATCTTTGTCAGTTAGGCTTAAGATCAAACCGTCACACAGATCGCCTTTCACCCAAGTCCCATACTAAAGCGTCACCATAGTCCAGACAGTGATTAATTATAGCTATATGACTTCTATCTGAAAGCTATCGTGGCTTACAGACCAATAATGATAAACTTTAATGATGGCAGTTCACCGATATTTTATGGGGTAGGAAACGTAGAAAAAGGATCATCAAAAATATTTAGGTCAATCGATAAATCGATTAAAAAAATGAGTGGGTGGAATTTAGGGCTTCTTCCTACTGATTCAACTTGAGCGAGGTTAGAAGGGAGGTAATCGAATCACAGAAGCTGACTTGGGCTTTGCCTGTTGGGCCGGTTGGACTGCTTGCCCCTATCGAGTCTGAAACCACACTACCAACGACACCTCATCTAGTGCTTGGGATTGCTGTATTTTACTAACCAGACTCGTCTCAACCCGTGGGACTTTGGAACTTTTGACTAAGCTAATTACGTGCTCAGATTGTTGATTGGTAGTATTGCAGATAAGGCGGGAATTGGGCTTACCGCTAATCTTGAATTGGCTAATCAAACCAACTTTCTGACTGTACTCGAGTGTCTCTGCCGGTCTGAAGTCCAAACCTACGCCGCAATGCCAGCATTACTTAAACAACACCTGCAATAAAACTAGCTGAGGTTCATATCTATGCACATAACACAGTACCAAGACTTGGAGTTTGGCATGGCGTCGGTACAAGAACTTAAACCCGTGTCCTTAGGTGTGGTATGTCCCCCTCTACTGCACAACCTGAATCAGAAACTAATCCACCACGATTAGGGATGTGTCATGCGCGTGTTTGTGGACAGCGCCAAAACCCCAGATGCTCTCGGGCAGCGTTGGAATGAGGTAGCTTACGATGGGGAACCGGGGTCGCTACTGCTTGAAATTCCAAGTCATTGGCACAGGGACCACGATGAAAGGATGACAGTTCTTGAAGGCGAAGTAGACTTCACACTTGACGGTGTGACAAAGCGACTTCGACCAGGAGATGAGCCTCTCTGTATTACGAGGGGCCATGTACACAGCATTAAGTTTGTCGCAGGAATCAAATCAACCATGCGAGAGGAGACAAATCCGACGGGTGACTTCAAAGAGTGGTTCTTCCGAGATTTACTCTTCTATGGGTGGCCATCTACATTTTTATATACCATGCGTACGTTTTATGACGGCGATACCTATCCCAGTCTACCCATGGGTAGCAAAATTCTGGATCGAATGGTCAGTATTTTTAGAACAAAGCCCCATACGGATGTAACTGATTAGTGTCAAGTTCATCTCTCTTGTTGGAGGATTTGCGAAATTGGTCGTCCCGGGGAAAAAGCCTATATCAGAGCTGCGATAGACTGACTTGGTGTTAAACCCTCCAATAAATATGGACGCGTATCTTCATCGGCTGAATTTCAAAAAGCGGGGATTATTGCGGCAGATTGGTGGCGTCAAAGGTGACTATGTCAGGACTGATCCACCGACTAAAAGACATTTGGGGAAGTGGACGGAAAGACCCAAAGCACTTACGGTTTTGCTTCTGTGTCCCGTCGCTTTTGACCATATTAACCATGGCTGAGATCATTTATCTGATGAAGGCAAGTGCCGTTTCGTTTCTATCAAATTTAGGAAGAGCGTCTTGTAAGGAAACAATACCGACATAACATACATCATCTTGAATGTGCAATATAGGCCCGCCAATACTCGGCGAGCCTCATCGATGTACAGACTCAGGGTACACCGTTCAGTTTAGTGCAGAAAAGAGTTGATCGTTTTGAGAAGGACATATATACAACCTTGGGCTATTCTTGGGGACTCGTCCACCCCCAACTACCACTGAGGATAATGTGAAACTTTTCTTACACTGTATATCCACCGAGTCTATTCCCGAAATTTTCCTAAACTTCTTCTTCATTGTAAGGGGATCAGGAATTTGATATATGTGGATCGACAATCTTTGTATTGTTCAAGATGATTTTGTCAGGCAAGTCTGGAGGGGAAATACTCAACACCTCGGCGCACGACCCCACTGCACTGAGCAAGCAGTAAGGACTGGAATCCGCAGGAACACACTGAACTAATCAAGTTGTCAAATAACCATCAGGCATCCAGTCAGTCGACCCACATTCAATTTGAAGATTCGTGGTGACGCGTCGGTCGCGTGTGAGTGGCGTTGAACTAGTTTAGACCGACAGTCGGATAAATAAATTTTGCTCACCCGTGCTGTCTCCGGAATTCTTCACCTAGGTTGCTTGAACACAGGTTTCTAGTTTTTAGTCAAGATTTCCGTCGCTTCCCCCCCTTACTCATCTCTTTCAGATCCATACAACATGGCCCAAGATGATAAATTCAAAGTCATCATTGCCGGTGGAAGTGTGGCAGGGTTGGCCCTCGCCAACATGCTGCAGGCCAATAATATTGACTTTCTTGTCTTGGAAGCCTACCCTAGCATTGGACCTCAAGTTGGTGCCAGCATTGGCCTCCTACCTCACGGAAATCGAATACTTGACCAGCTTGGCCTCTTCGACAAAGTCATGCAGTTGGCACCGCCTGTGGACACCTTTGCGTTCCGAGACCAGGATGGGGCTCCATTAGCTTCATACGGCGGCATGAGCAGAGCCTTTACGGACCGGCAAGTCCCCTCTTTGCAATTACGGGTTTCCACAGACCCTTCTAATATATTACGCTCATCTTAGTCACGGGTACCCCATGATATTTCTGGATCGGCAAATGCTCTTGCAGGTTCTGTATGATAATATCGACGACAAGTCCAAAATTTTGACTGGGAAGCGGGTCATTCGAGTGGAGCTACGTGATAAACATGTCGTGGCCATCTTATCTGATAAGTCAGCTTTCGAAGGCGACATCCTTATTGGTGCCGACGGAGTCCACAGTACAGTTCGCGGTGAGATGTGGAGACTTGCTGAGGAGCTCCAACCTGGACTCTTTGATCCATCTGAGAGTGAGGGTGAGTAGTGTTGACGTTCAATTGAACCAGATAGCTAATACATGGTCAGCACCTCCTTGCGATTACAGCTGTATTTTCGGTATTTCCGATCCGTGCCATGGCATAAATCCTGGGGAGATCCATTCGGTCTTTCGACAAAACGCTTCCTATTTGGTCACTGGTGGCCCAGAAGGAAGGGTCTACTGGTTCCGGTTCCAAAAGTTGCCGGAGAGATTACATGGCTCTGCAATTCCGCGCTACACCGAGGCTGACCTGGCTTTCGAATTTTCAAAATGCGCTGATGAAAATATATTGCCTGGGCTCAAGTTTTCGACTTTAGTTGAGAACAAGGTTAATGCCATTATGACTGCGCTCCCAGAGTACGTTTACCAAAAATGGCATTTTGACAGGATTTTCAACCTGGGCGACTCCGCTCACAAGGTATGCAGACGGATACGCTCATGAATAGCATACAGAAATGTTAACACAAGCCAAGTTTCATCCTATTGGCGGTCACGGCGGTAATGCTGCCATCGAAACAGCCGCTGCTTTGGTCAATGAGTTAACGAAAGAATTCAAACGCTGTCCCTCCAGACAACTGAACAGAGTGCAGATCGAATCCATATTTTCAGATGTTCAGGCTGTTCGGCGGTCCAGGACCGTCAAGGTCAAAAACTATTCCCATAAACGACAACTTACTGAATCTCTTGATACCCCGCTCCATCGACTTGTAGCTCTCCATCTACTCCCATTGGTCAATGAAACGATCGTTACTCGCAGCTTTTCTTGTCAGTTCCCGGCGAGTGAGAAATTAAACATGATAGATATTTCCCCGCGACCTAGGCTCGTGCCTTACAAAGATGAGCTTCTTGCTCAGCCAAAATCCAGAGCTCGATATCAGTGGTTGCTTTTGCTCATTTATCTGATATTCAGCGCCCTGGGCTTTTGGGTAACGCCAGCTGGCGTTGTTTCTAGGGGGTTGGCGAGTCAGCCCAGCAATGTGACCTTGACAAACCTTATCCCTAATGACCCAGAGGGTCTCATCAAAAAGAGCTGTGTTGGAATTTCGATTATCGATAGCTACCTCATCCAAAAATTGGCATTATTTCTTCCAGAGTCTCGAATCTGGAATGAAGAACTAGTATCTCTCCAAAGATATACTTTTGGTAATTCGATCCAGCTCATGGTGATCTGGACCATTGAAGCATACCGGTCTCGAAATGCGACGACACCGCTTGCCCTGTATGTATAGAGCGCAAACCGAATTGGTGAAACAATACACTAATATTGGAATTGCAGATTAACATTTTGGTTTCTTGCATTGCAATTCGTTGGCATTGGTGCAACTGCACCACTTTATTTTGCTGCTTATACACTGATCTCGAATGCCGAGTCTTATTGGTGGCCACTCAGCCGATTTGTTCCAATCTATTGCGCCAGATTTATACTCCCTGCTCACATAATTGTCGGTGTAGTTCAATTTTCTTGTCTATTTACTCCTCGGAGTAACGCAATCACATCCCAAGATTTCATGGTCCTTTGGTATTTTTTGCCGACCCTGATTCATCTGATGATCACGATTTTTGGGGCTCTATGCAAGAATAGACTCACACACCTGGGCAATAATGATTCAAACTCATCAGCTAATGAGAGACCCTACGATCTTAGCAGTCTCAACTTTATTTACGTTGCGACTGGTGTTTGTGGTGCTTTCTTCCACTTGTACACGATATTCGAACTATTCACCTCCAAGGATATCCATCTGGTCCTCCAATATGGTTTCATACCATATCCTTCACAGACTCACGAATCCTTCGAAAATTTCACAAAAAGAAATCTGTTGCTCAACATTTGTCTTTTTTGCAGTGTCTCGTACATTTCGTGTTTGGCAGCATTGTGGGATCTGAAGCGGGTTGGTCGAACTCAGTTGAATGTCATCTTGGCGGCAGGGGGCATCCTGATAGGTCATTTTATGATTGGGCCAGGGGCCCTAATGTCGATGGTATGGTACTTCAGAGAGAATGCTCTGGCTCGCCGCTTGTTTCTGAAAAATCAAAAAGCTCATCAAGAGTAAAATATACCTGTGGGCGAGGAATAGTTCTAGATTTGAAGGATCCGAGACGTATGATGAAGTCAAATGTATGTTGTGATATCAAGGTTTATTTGAACATATGAATTCAAAACCAAGCCCTTATTAAGTTTCATAAGTAGGAAGTCGTAAGAACAATGTATAAGAGAATGCTTTTTGCTTTTATGCTTTAATCACATTTATCGATGACTCGTCACACAAGTGAGATAAGTCAGCACAATAAGCTTTTATTCATTCTGGGAGATTGATTCTATTCGCATTCAAGTGCTACTTATGCACATATCTAATTGGCTCAAGTCTCAACGCGATTCACTCCTGTCATCATTCAGAGCTAAGTGCTCTCGTTACAGGGAACCACACCCAATGACGCAACCTTGCAGTCAGAGGGAATATCACCGCTATTCAAAGCAAAAATCCTTGGTGTCGTATTTCCATGCTTCCAGCTGCAATACACCAGATCACTGCGAGTTCGGTTTGCTTGTGCGACAGAGTCGCAACGCAATTGACCATCTTGGAGGCGGCAAGTCAGAGTGTCTCTTGAGAAATCGCTCGTGAAGTACAGGAAATCAACAGCAGGGTAAGGACTTGATGAGTGGGTATCTCGAGTATAACCCATTGAGACGTGATTGTTCTGCGTGAATAGCCTGCCATCCGTTAAGTTAAAGGGTGTTTGATTGTCACTGATCGTGGTCCGAAAGCCGCCAGAAGTTAGACCGACGTACAGCCATCCATCTTGCCCCTGGTCTTTGGAAGATAGATAAAAGCACGCCTCCACATTAGCTGCGGTGGTCCCTGTAGCTGTGCTGGCCTGAGTGGAGGTTTCTGTGACGGCTTCTAGCCTGATAGTTTGTATTAAATTAGAAACACCCTCTTATTTCATAAATGAAAGAAAGAACCAACTTGGAAGACGTCACCACTGCATCTTGAGGTAATGCACGGACAGAAAGTGCAAAGACACAGGCCGAGAAGACAGAGACACGCATAACGGGATAGTGCGATTGATTGAAAGAAAATTGTCCAAAACGTGACTACGATTTTTGGAAAAAGAATAGATATTTGCTCTGTGGTATAAATGTTCAAGAGATGTCTCAACAAACAGTCAAGGCAAGGTTGCCGTCTTGAAGCTACAGTCTATCGTGGCGTGAAGTCAATAGCTGCAGTGACCGTAGAGAAATGGACATGGGAATGAAACTTCGATCCGAAAGATGCAACTAGCCAATTTATAATTGAATTGATCAACTTTCTCGCCTTGACCACCCCCTTGAAACTGCCAGGTCATTGCAGATTATACGAGGTAATTAATTGGGGTGCATGGAACTTTTGCTCCAAGCTCAGGGACACGGACGCGATTCGGCATGTGCAATTGGTCACTAAAAATAGCCGACCGGCCCACAGGACTGCTCACAGTTATCGCCATTGTGAGGGTGACGATACTCTATTGCTAGTAATTCGGGTCATGGATTTCACCGCCTTAGTTGAATATTATCATCGGTGTTGAAATGACATGCGTTTAGAATATTTTTGGCCAACAATAAAGCAGCTGTTATGCAGCGGAATTAGTCCCCTGCCTTAAACTCCTGGCAATTTCCCATGAAAAAGAATTTAAAAAAAAAAACACGGCAAACGTGGACCTGAGCGAGGCTTACGCCGCATATGACTTATGACTTTGCCCCAACGACAGTGGCTTCCGCGAAAAAATTGACTTCGACACACTCGGCTGGAAATAAAAATACGTTCATTGATAACAGCCATTTCTGTGCACCCATACCGGTTAGGGCCGGCGAAGCTAGAAGCATGGTACTCGATTTCAATAATGACTGATCCAGGAAGTTGAAGGACTAATGTGTGTTTATTGACGAGGGAGGACATTTGCACACGATAATGGAGGTAGTACTGAAAAATGGCACTGAGAACTTCTTTGGTATTTTGACATTAATAAAGCTTGAATTTACTTTCCGGCTTGGCCTATGAATATTCTAACGGTCTATGCCCATACTATGGCGTCTTGAAATCGGATCGCGATTCGTCGGTCAAGGGTAAAAATACCAAATAATATACATCAGTGGTTTGTATCGGACCCGCAACCAAAGTACAAATGGAGGGGTATAGTTTCCAACTGATGCGAGGCCGTAAATCTTTCCTTTCCTGGGATCTCTTCATCCAGATCCCCAATTTTAATCTAAGGATAAAGTGGGCCTCTATAATTCTTGTCGTTGATTTTTCTAGGCAAATACATTAGACGGGAAGATTCTCAAGATCAATGGAAGGATGTCTGACTGGATGACTTGCTCTGCGATGGTGCTTATCGAATCTTTCGTCACAGTCTTGCTGGCCATGCTAATCACCAGCTGGCTAGCCTGGTGCCCAACCAAGGAGCTCATGGTTCTCGCTGCCGTCTGTGCAGCACGCGGGCCAAACAATTCAGCGACAGCCTTAAATGTCGCATCGCTGGCTGTCCTTTCGAGGTTTAGAATTGCATTTCCAAAGCCGCTGACTCCCGGAATACCGGCAATGCCACCAGCTATAGCGTCAACTCCAATTTTTTCGGGCCGGAAGTCCAAGTCTTTGCCGTTAATCTTGTTTTCGATCTGACCTCCGATGGCAGCCCCCGCAGCGCCGCAAGCAACCGCACCCGGCGGGCCTGCGAGCATGAAGCCACCAATTGCGCCCGCGCTTGAGAGGAGGTTCCCCGTGCTTGCCGCAAGCGACTTCCGGGCACCCTCTTTGTCACCAGTGAAGTATTGGACAGTCGCAGTCACATGACCGACAACGGGGATTGTCCCCACGATACCAACGACATCGTCCCAAAAACTCATGTTTGCGATGTGGTAGAAGAAAATCGTCAAGGAAGTGAAAGGAACTCAAAGGAATTGACCAGAAGAGCAATCTCCCGCAATAAGTACTGAGCGGGATTCGTGGCAGAGGTGGTGTTGGCAATGGAGGCCCACCTCAGCACAGGTGAAAAATGACCAAATTGCTACGGATTACATACCTCTCCTCGTTGGGGAGAAAATATTTGTGACAGTTTTGCGATGCGAGAGATGTTGAAAATTGAGAGCAAAAAATATTAGCCACCAGATTGAGACATGGCCAGGCCAATCATTTAAGTCGCGAACAGTGCTAAATGGTTCATTCCGAGCCACAAAGGCCCAAAATACGACTTCCAAAGCTCTGAATTGGGCCGTGATCAACTTGGCATGATTTTTGTTAGGTAGCCTCTGCCCAACATTGTGGCCCTCGCATCTGCAGCGACGGGTCGCAGTGCAGCCGCGGCACACGGATGTGACGAATCGAGAATTTATCGCCAACCCCACTTGCCTGTGTCCCCCCCCCCCCAAATCAGGTGGAAGAACTACCAACCTTGCATGTTCAACTGCCATGATTCGTCTGTAAAATATGGCAATACTCGCAGAAGGCGGTAGGGTGGGTGCCTCAATTTACTTTGCATGATGAGCTGGCGAAATTGGGGCTCAGTGAAGTCGTGTAACTGGACAAGGCGTTAGGGCAGGTCGCATAACTTCGCTGGGGAGCTTTAATGTGGAGAACGCAATGGAAATCGTGCAATCCTTGGAGAGTGCGTAATGGTTGGGCTTCACTAAACATCTACCCAATAGGGTAGCAATGGTGCCGGCCAAGTTGATGGGAGAAGTGAGATGCATAGATTCAAAACAATTGCCCTGAGTCTATGTAGCTACCTAGCCTTACTGGTAGACCAAAGCGCTCATCAATATGGCTAGAAAGCAATGCGCTTTCATGGATTGAGAAATTTATGAATTTGTGATAAAAAAAAAAGCGGGAGGGTCAGAGGTCATGGTATACTCAATGCAGTAAAATATTGAATTGGATGCAGCTTCTACCTGGACAAATCGATACCAACAAGCGTCTAACTAATCTCTTCCGTGATCTCGGATGACGAAATGAAGTCGAGCTCTGTATTAGTTGGTATGCTTCGGAACCTAAAGTTATGGATCCATTTGATCAGTACAGAACCGGGTGATTAGCTTGTCTGACGCCATCGTAGTCAAATGATTGGAGCATTGCCATGCGGGTTCCTCAGGTCATAACCACCAGCACCCTTGCCACTATCCCCCTCAGCATAGACCAGCTTGAAGATTACACCGAACCGTTGAACTACTCACAGAGGGTCAGTGCCGGGTCTGTAAAGACAAATGTGATCATTCTTGCCGCTCCGATTCCAGTCAAAAGCAAAAGCCACGTCTGCCGGGCTTCTCAAATCACATCCACTAATACGGCTTCCCGGATCACCCCGTTGATAAACTGGAGAGAAGGTGCCATTCTGATTACGGAGGGCCCCACAGCCCCTGTTGCGGGACGATACAAGGCAGTGTGGTCCATTTTGCCGTTTCTATCGTAGTCAAACGCAAATGCTCTGTCAGCCCTGCTGCGGAGATCATAGCCGCCAATGCCCTTGCCAGGATCACCTTGTTGGCAGATGGCAGTCCATTTGGCATGCTCTGATCTCCTCAAGATCCACATGGTGCGAGTTCCAGGTCGGTACAGGGCAAAGTGGCCCATACAACCAAATCGGTTGAGAGGCAGGTCTAAGGCCTACGTAAGAAATTCTTGGCCGACCGATGATCCAGGTGCGTCCTGCTCATGCAGATGGAACCAGCATTCTCGTCGTCAAAGACATATCTTGACGGTGGAGCAAGAGTTCAAGAGCGAGTTTTAAGTTCCCCAAACTCTGAGGCACCTCTTTCAAATACTACGGAGCGCGCCCTTACAGAAAAGCGTTACACTCGCATCAATGACGAAGATCTTATCACTGAGATTACTGATGAAAATGGGCTGCGGTCTACATGTAAATACGACATCTGGCAGTACGGTCTTGGCTTCTGATCCCGCTGGCAACGAAGAGCGTCGCACTTACAATACCAAGGCACAATTGGTAACAATCAACAACTCGTATCAGAATGTTAGATTATCAAAGAAGTTTTCAAAAAAAAAAAATACCAATATAATTTGGCAAGCCATCTGCTGTCTGACTAATACTTCCAGCGAAGTCATCACTTACAAAAGAGAATGCCTCTATTGGAGTCGCCTCTGATGCTCTGGGTGCCTGGGCAAGTTCAGCAAAAGCACGCAGTGCAACAGGTCGTATCGTATCAAGGACTAGGCTCCTTACTGTCAATACGATGATCGATGGAGCGACATCCGTACTCCAGACCGCAGTTGATCGTGGTGTGTCCAACATCTTTTACTGTACCAAGGATGATGCATTCGAAGGATGGGCATCCGACTTTGCTCAAGCAGTTTTCATAACCGTCTTGAGTGATACTGCCAAGGAACTCAGCTTCCTATTCTAGCTCTTAGTGCTGACTTCGGAGTCACAAGGTCATTGCCAGATAGGAGATATCCCGGTGCTAACTAGCTATCGGGAGACGCCTTGCTGGATTTAACCAAGAGGCAGGGACTAATTGGATTTGCCTACGTTTGTTGTACTGTGATTTAGTTAGAATGGAGATGATGCGTGGTCTTAGCAGACAGGACTAGTGAGTTATAGCAAGAGCACGTCATGAAACTGCAAGGCAAAATGTTCGGACAAATATTCGAATTATAATTAAATCGCTCCAAGAACATGTCTATCTACATTCCAGACATTCGCCCCCTTATCCCCTCCAAATTAAATCAAGTTAAAAATTTATCCGAGAATCACTTTTAATAAATGACTGCCTCATCAACACTGTCGCTTCCGAAAGAACTCTTAAGCGCAGCAGTCACCAACCCACTTCTTGCCGGCAGGGCAAGCGCAGGACTTGGAGCCAGGGGAGTACACCATGGTCTTCTTGGCGCAGACGCAAGAGCCATAGCGACCGTTCCAGGCAGCCTCGTCACCGCAATCGTGGATGCACTTTCCAGAGTAGTCACGGGTCATGCCGGAAGAGCACTTGGCGACACAGGCACCCTTCATGAGCTCCTTGCCGGAGGGGCAGACGCACTTGCCGGAGTAATCGCGGGTCATACCACCGGTGCACTTAGCAACACAGGCGCCCTTCATGAGTTCCTTGCCGGAGGGGCAGACGCACTTGCCGGAGTAGTCACGGGTCATGCCACCGGTGCACTTAGCAACGCAAGATCCCTTCATGAGCTCATAGCCAGTGGAGCAGACACACTTGCCATTGTAGTCACGGGTCATGTAAGAGCCACACTTAGCAACACAGGCGCCCTTCATGAGTTCCTTGCCAGAGGGACAAACGCACTTGCCGGAGTAATCGCGGGTCATACCACCGGTGCACTTGGAAACACAAGATCCCTTCATAAGCTCGTAGCCGGTAGAGCAGACACACTTGCCGTTGTAGTCACGGGTCATGTAGGAGCCACACTTGGCAACGCAAGCTCCCTTCATGAGCTCCTTTCCGGAGGGGCAGACACACTTGCCGGAATAATCGCGGGTCATGCCACCGGTGCACTTGGCAACACAGCCGCCCTTCATGAGCTCATAGCCAGTGGAGCAGACACACTTGCCGTTGTAGTCACGGGTCATGTAAGAGCCGCACTTGTCGACACAGCTGCCCTTCAAGAGCTCCTTGCCGGAGGGGCATGCACATTGGCCGTAAGAGTTGCGGGTCATGTAGCCGGAGCACTTGGTAACGCAGGCGCCGCCGTAGACCTCTTTGCCAGAGGGACACACACAAGCAGTCTGGGCGCTGTTCAGGACATATCCTTTGGAGGCATCGCAGCTGGGAACATTGCCATAGTTGCGGGCCTCAACTTCAGTGTTGGCAGCAACAAAGCCCACCGCCATCAGGGCGTGGAGAGAAAAGTACTTGAAAAGCATGATGCAGTCCCGAGTTTGGCACTTGTTTTTCTGAACGAGAGGACAAGTTGTTGGAAGCCAAAGAGAGAAGAGTGAGGAGATGCTGTCGGGGATGTGCTTTATTGAGGATGCAGATCTGAGGAATGGAAAGAGAAGCGAGGGACAAAGGAGCTCTAATATAGGAAACCTCAACACCGTATCCGTAGATCTAGTACACCGAGAGAGTGAGTCCTACGATAACAAAAAACGAGCTAACTCGAAGCCATGCGGTCTAGGCCACTCAGCTACAAGGAGGAACATTCGCGTGGCTGATAGTGTAAGCCGCCATGTATTAAGAAACGCCACGGCGCCAGTTTATACGAAGCACTACCCAAGCCAACCGAGTGGGTGAAGCAGAAGACAGGCGGACTGAAATGAAAAAAGAAATATGCAGAGTGTTGTTCACAAAAGCTACTAGCTATCTGGTCCACGCTTTTGTGGCTAAATTTATTTGTTGATATAAGGCATCCGTTCAACATCTGGTGTCTGTGTTCGCCTCCAATTTGCATACGATATCGCAGGGCTACTGAACCGCCAATGTCCTCCTTTGCGCCTCCTGTTCTCCCTTGCACTCTCGTGCGTCCCACCTACCTTGTTTTAAAGTCTAACGTGTAGCCACAATCAGCCACAATCAGCCCTAGGTGCGGGCCGCCCAGCCCCGACATCCGAGTTTAGGTTCACAACTAAGGGGTAGTCAGGGGGAGCTGAGCGAGGGCCCGGTCAGCTGGCCAGCCACTTAGCCCCGATGACCCGCCATTGGACACTGAAGGTCTACCACCCCTTACCAACCTCCACAATTTAGTCACTGAGTTGTCGAGGCCAACGGCGAATATCCCTGCCCCTGTTAGTAAATGTGACAGCTGGTCAAGCCCCCTTCCAAACGAGACCAAATTCCCGACCATCCGCCCCTCCCCCAATGCGGTGCGCTTGGCAGTTACTACCTCGTGCCACCAACACCACCATGATTTGTTGGCGTTTCCTCCAATGCAGCAATTTTAAGAAAAAAGAAAAAAGGGACGCAATGCATCCTGCTGCCCAACAACAAACTCCAGAGAGTAGACAATGAGGACGCAAACGGTGGTTGTGTTTAAAGTCAATAAAGTTGGTGGGAATGCAGTGGACACTCCCCAAATCTTCCGAAAGAGTAGAGACCAAAATATAACCGTAAATGTATGAACAACCAATCAAAGCTCTGATTAGTAGCCAAACTGATGGAGAAAAAGCAAAAATACGCCCCACTCCGTAGTCTGATTTGAGGAGTTTTTACTGTGGTGGTCAATCTCAACAGGTGAGGCACTAAAAATTGGACAACGACCTGGCCCAGATTATGTTCGATATTGATACAGATTGTCGTGAGTTTGACGATCCATATGCTTGTTTGAAAACAACTTTTACGCCATAAAGGTATCCCTTTGTATCGATTTCGATTGGTTTATCCTGGCCTCATCAATATTTGTTGATGATCAGAATATGGTTGCCCCTACCCTAGAGGGATGTTTCATTTTAAAAGCAGCAAGACCCCAGTCGCCGCTTTTGTCTGTAACAACACGCTAGTCCAAATACATCACATCAAGCTCGGATGCTGGTTGCGCCGGAAGTAGCGGAGATAGGATCCATTCGAATAAAGCCAGGATCGCCAGAGCGATCGCTATTTGCCACTGTGTGCCACGGCAAATAATGTGGTGCTAACATGTATTACGCTAGCAGCATGGTTGGTCTTAGGCTCTAAATATGTCCCATCTCATCGCAAAACGGTCATTTTCTCACATGGTAAGGGAAAATCGAGTTGAGACTCCAGAAGAATAGAGAACGTATTTGATCACAGTGTTCTTCGAAAGATGATTCCAATGCACAAGAATGTGATGTTCAATAGCAACCACAATTCAATGTAAACGTAGGGGTGGGTTGATAATTTATCGCAATGCAATGATCTTACAGCTGGTTTATTGGTAGCTGATAGGTTTTTGGAGTGATATTTCAGCTGTCTCTTTGACGTGGACTTTGCGTTTTGTGATCACATTATGATTTCTCAACAAGTTTCAATTTTAGATACAACCATAATCCATTGTTTCTTAGTATGAGGCTGAGAACAGGTAAGGTGCTCAAGAGCAGGATGCTGACTTTTATTTAGTGGCGTACATGGATTCGATTTGATGCTGTATCCCGAGGCGATGGCAGGGCCTTGAAGCTAGCCGACTGTCTCACTTCTTCGCTGATCCGAATGATGTTAGCGCATGCGAACCCTGAGTGAAGATGCCTTGAATGTGGACCGGTTTATTGACGTCTTCGAGCTTTGTTTATTTTTTTATTGAGATGGCTGAGAGATTGCTGATCTTTATTTCATGGGTGGTCTGCTGTGCAATCCCACCCTGTGAATCGGACTCAGTGATCGCTACTGGACTGGTGTTGGAAATGACGACTGGTTCGCTGGCTTGTCCTCCAATAAAAAAGGACATAATACCACGATGCATCATTCTTTGCGTCACTGAACGGCTAAACCTCATTTTTGTCCAAATATAGTAAGTGCTGAACCTTTTCTCCCCTGTTCAAGCCTCTGTTTCTAATGATGAAAATGATTATGGTGGCGGTGAAGCTGGGTCATATGGAGAATCGACCATTTTCATGATGGTTGAATAAAGACTCGAATGAAAGCGGGCTGGATAAGAGGAACTTGACCTGGGCGCTCCCAAAAATAAGTGATATGATTTTTAATCAGTGGGACGAACGGGTTGGCCGCTCGAGAGCGGGATTAGTTCAGCACCATTCTCCAACTTATGGAGACCTTGCACAGCAAAAATGAGGGGGGCGCAGCAACCTCAGCCTTGACATTTTGGGGCTAGTTGCTAGCCATGCTTACCTGACATGTGCTAGATGGGTGTGCCGACGCTTAAATGTAACCGTTCTTAATATAAACTGATGCTGACATACCAATAAAAATTTGACGTCCAAGTAGTCGAATGGTGATTCGTCGGAGTGGTGGTGCTTACTTGGTTTGGAGGGTTGGTCTGCCGACGCCACCTCTCCGGTGGTGGCGGCTTAGGACGCCGATGAGATGAGCACAGCAAGGCTGAAGCTGGAGAAAAATGACGAGAGTGATACCCTCCGATGAAATGGAAGGTAGAGATGGCGAAGAGACTTACCTGTATACTTAAGAGGCGATGAGCTGGAAATTGTGTATATAATAGGATGGAATGTCGACTCGAATTGATACTCTCATCAACACTAGCATTATAACAACCTCAACAACAATCTCTCATCTCCCTCAAGGATAACTCCCCATACCGGCACTTCTAAAATTCCCCACCAATCAACATCAAATAATACCCAGCCTCTAAAATGTTCTCCTTCAAGACTCTCTCTGCCACTCTCCTCCTCGCCGCCAGCGTTTCCGCTGCACCTACTCCTACTGAGTACGAGTACCCCGACGGCACCGTCCAACTTACCGGCGTCACACATACTATTGCTGTTGGCCGCGCTGGTCTTAACTTCGACCCCGATAATGTCGTCGCTCCCAAGGGCGATGTGATTGAGTGGCACTTCCTTCCTACCAACCACTCTGTTGCTCAGTCCGATTTCGACTCACCATGCGCCCCCTCAGCCTCCGGTGAGGGTTTCTTTGCCGGCTTTAACTTCTTTACCACAGAGAACCAGGCGCCTAACGTTTTCTCTGCCGTTGTCATCGACGACGGTGCTCCTACCTGGTACTACTGCCCCCAGGCCGACCATTGCCAAAAGAAGATGGTTGGCGTTATCAACCAGAACTTCAACGACCCCACCCACAGTATCGGAAAGTTCAGGGACCTGGCTGCTGCCTCCGGAAAGACTATAATTCCTACTGTCGAGCAGGGTGGTGATGTTATCCCCAACCCCAACCCCAACTCCGGTCTTTAAACGACCAGACAACGACTTCTTTTTGCCCCCCTAGAGGGGAATAGACATGAATGCAGTCTAATTTTCTTGGCAAGCGGCATAGCGATACGGATTGATGGTCTGGGATTTTGCGCATTTAGATTTTGGAATTCAATGTATACTTATCCTGGCATTGTTTGGTCGGCATACTCATATTATGCTTTTTGGTACATGGTACTACTTTTTGCTCCATAATTTTACGATAGAATCATCCTGATCAACTTCCTTTTAACTTGCACCTAATCTGCTATGTAACTGAAATGCAAAAAACATGAAAAGTGACAAATTACTTTCTACTTGCTCTGAAATATCTGAAGCTATTTCTGGGCATTGATCTTCACTCAAGCTGGACCTGGAGCCAGATTTCATCGTAATAGAAACCATCGAAGTTTGCACTCACTATGTCACTCCAGGTTCACTATCATCTCCTCTCAATGTTCAGACCCAAGGAACTCGGGGCGATGTTGTGTCTCAGTGAGTCCAGGCTGAGCGTAATACGTAAAAGTCGAGCAGAGTGTGGGCGGGGTGAGTGGTGGGTAGGTAGATGGTGAGTCAGCAGTGATTAAAGCTAGACTTCTGACCGATAACAGCAACTATAGATTGTGTTAATCTTCATGTGAAATAGCAGCTATTATATAAGGTTCATCCTTGCAGCGGACCAAGTCGCAATGGATGGATGGCCAGGAGAGTTACCTTACCTGGTCAGCTGACTGGCCACTCTACATAAAAAGAGAAATGGAATGATTTAACCTTTGAATCTGACTTGGAAATAAACTTTTTCCCCCTCTTTTTTTCGACCCCGCGTTTGGTCACCTTGAGCCAGGACCTTCTAACCCTGCCACGGTGGGCACGCTTGATCGGATCTATTCCATCAACTGTTTTGATTATTCGTTGCGCTTATTTCAGTCTACTTAGTAATATCTCTATTCCCATCTTTGATATGCAGAGATACTGGCCATTACACCTTGTTACTCAGCTGGTGGGAGCTCACGCACGATCTCTTGTGGCCCGCCATTTCGATGCCTCAGATCTTTACAGGAATTGGCCAACCTATGAAGAACTGCCATTGCATAACAGCTTTCCTACAAAAGCGGCATGGGGAGTCTGGGGACGCGAGGACGAGTATGGTGCATTGAACCACATCACCAATGAAACAATATTGAATGCGGCAGCCGAAATCATAGAAGGCATTGCTATTCCAATCAACCTTCAACTTGATATACCGAATCCGCCCCCGAATCCCAACAGAAAGCCACTTAATCATCTCTTTCAACCTGGAAATGGCTATACAGATGACGTGGTTGTCATGAACACTCAAATCAGTACTCAGTATGATGGTTTACGGCATTTCCCTTACTCCACCAACAACAGTGTAAGTTCTTACAAATGGTACAATGACCTTATCGACAACTACAATGACGTCATTGGGCCAAATCCTACTCGAGCACTTGGCTTGCAGGTAGCGGCTCAAAAGGGGATCGCCGCTCGAGGTGTTCTTCTAGATTGGGCCGCATGGAAAGACGCGCATAATGAAATATTTGACGCTTTCGACCTGGTTGATATCACTCCTGAAGAGTTAGATCAGGTTGCGAAGTGGCAGGGCTTAGCAGAAAATTGGGCACGATCGGGTGATATGCTCATCATCCGGACCGGATGGATGAATCAATACATGAAGCTTAACCCAACCGAACGCACGATTTTCCCACTAAAAGGTGGCTTGTCGGTAGGCATGGAAGCAAGTGATGCAAGCGCAAAGTGGTTCTGGGAGAAAAAGCTCAGCCTTGTGGGCGCAGACAACCCAGCGTTTGAAAGCGTGAATAAACAGGCCTCCTCTCAAAGATCGCTCTCACTGATATATCTTAGCGCCCGATGAACAAGACGATCGACAACACACCTCGATCCTTGCATCAAATATTCCTCGGTGGTTGGGGACAAAGTATTGTTGAGTTGCTGGATCTTGAGGTGTTAGCTAAAGAGCTTCATAATCGAAGCAGGTCAGTCTTTTTCATAACAATCCAAAGTTTGAACATAGTGTCAGGGATAGCGTCTCCTGCCAACGCCTTGGCAATTCTCTAAGCACACAAAGTATGGATTCTCGTAATATTTATCATTTAAATAAAGGTTCTTGCCTTTCAAACGTTTCCTGGTTTAACTGTCGCCTCGTCTATGAGATACAACCGCACAGGGACTCGTAGATGATGAATAAATCGATCTGCAAGTGAGTAATAGGGTACTAGGATCTAAAGAAATGGGAATGGGATCTGCAGCTGATACCGAGCTGTTCAGCCGAAGGGGTGAGTGAGGTCGATGAGTGACTGATTAATATCTAACCTGAAGTTGAGGCAGCGAGCAACAAGGTCAAAAAGCGGCAACCTGTGCCCGGTCACGGGTCGCTTGTGTTTCGTCTCATAATACCAAAACAAATTCAAATAGAGCAACAGTACGGAGGATGTATATGATTATTCTCTACTCAACGCTACAAAGTTAAAGGTCGCCGGCCGTAGATATTATTTCTTGGGATCTGATTGCGTCGATAAAGCGTACTTCCGGGTGAACATAAGAGCCATCTACCATGCCCTCTCCAGCACCGTACCAACGTACTTGCAAATAAATTAGTAAAATTCAAAGAGATACTCATGAAGGTAGATGCAAAGAATGATATTAACTTACAGGTCGTTGAGATGTTCCCGCCTCCAGGGTTGATAGGTAACCAACTGAAACATTGCATTAGTTGTCAAGTCTCTAAAGAAAGAGAAAAGGGGCCGAGTTGGGACATCATGCTAAGTGACAGTTCATTTGACTTACTTATTTGTCCAATTAGAAGGCGGCTGAATGTCTGTTGCTTGTAGCAGTATTTGGAATGGACGGTTTTGGTCTTCATCGATGGGAGTTCCGTCCGAAAAAGTTAAATTGTCCCTATCCCCGAGCATATATCTATCCAAGTCATTTTCGATCAGATTTTGTTGGGCATTATAAGATGTAAGGCTCCAGAATCCACCGTCTCGGATCTTTGGTAATCTCGGGAATGTAAAAAGAACAGACTTTCCTTCTTCAACCAAAAAGTCACCCCCTTTGATAGATGGGTAGACACACTCTGAAGGTACAAGAGCAAGGTACCCAGTGACGCAAATTTGATAGCGCATCTCGTAGTACGAATTGAAGAGACCTATGTAATCTTCAGAGACGATTGTCCAGTTGTTTCCAACGTCCTGCATCACACCAGGCCTCAGGCTGAATGCGGTCGCAGTTTTATTCGCAGCTTTCACTGCAAGGAGCAAGTCAGTGTCTGCGGGCTGTTCGAACTCTCCATCGATAAAGCCGGCCTTTGTGAGCTCTTCTGCCACCCACTGCCGATCAGACAAAACGTATGGTGGGTTGTGAGGAGCGATGGCTGCGGCCACTTTCATAACGGCTTCATAATATGTCTGGCTTTCCGTAGGTGTGTAGGCGGGGCCTGTCAATAGGGTTAGATTCAATTCAGGAGCAATGGGGTGCTGCCCCTTTCTCGTTATGTTCTTTATAGTAAATCCTTTCTGCAACTCGGCCACGATTGAAACATCCTCTTCTGATCGATCAGTCACAATTCTTGGGTTGACAAGTCCGTATGCCATAGGATATTTGATAACGCCAACGAAACCTTTTGGGATGTTCTTGGTTTCAATAGCATACTCATCTGGGTCATACTTGATCAAATATTTGCCAGCTTTGCTTACCCCAAGATTTCCAAGGTTCACAAGATCATCTCCATATCTAATATTAAGAGTAAGTGATCAGAGTCTCAATATCGATATGCTCTGCATGAACCTACGGTGTACAAATGGGGAAGATCCAATATCGATCCTTGGGTATTTCGGGGATTTCGATTATCAGATCATCCGAAGACAAGTCGAGAAAGAGGATTGAGTATAGCGTGTCGGCATTAGGGCGTACAACGCCGACCCCCTCTGGACCCGTGGGTACTGAGTTTGTAATAATCTTGTTTGGTTTTGGGTCCATTCCTTTTTCAAACAACGGTTTGGCGACATCTATGAATGAGTAGAGAGGAAAGCCGTACTGAAAAACACCCGTAAGAATTAATAATGAAATTCTAGCCTGAGCTATGACCATTAATACTTACCAAGTACGCAAATGAAAGTGCTTCCTGAGCTTCAGAGCTCGGGGAATGGGCGGCTGAAGTGATGCCGCAGAAGCCGACAAAGGCCGACAGGAGGATGCTTTTCATAGTGAAAGAAAATCAAATAGTTCAAGAGGCATACGGTGGTGACACTAACGCGAACACTTGGCAAAATGTTTCTGCTTAGTGAACAAGTGGTGGTGGACTGGTGGGCTTTTATACCTATTTGACTCGAGTTCCGTCCTGCCAAATATTCCGTGGTGCTTATTCGGCATTGGTATTACTTGCCAGTGCATGGTACTAGCAAAGGAATGTTACTGAAATTTGATTTCTGTCAATGGGTCTATCCTTTACCTCCCCTGATTGTTACGGGCTCCGGATCGGCATGTGTCTACTCCGGTAAACACACATGCCATAATATGTAAGAGATCAACGTCTCGGAATCGAGCGACATGTAGATCATCTCTATTTACGGTGACAGCAAGCCCCACCACTAACAGCGGGAAGTTCAAGATGAGGAGGGCGGGTGGGGGTCGGCCCGAAGATGCTAACCGTCCGAAATCTAAAGGGAGGGCGTCGCACGAGGGAACAAGAATGCTAACTAGTCTGCAAAAAGAAAACCCGAAGACTAATAAAATTGAGCATTTATAAACGTACATAATTGTGAAAATTCTTCCAGCCGAAATCCTACCTTCCTTTTCTAATGCTTGATGTCAGAGTGGAAATTTGTGGCAGTGAGGACGGCCCTACTCCAGACCACGAACATGTCTCATATGCAGAGCTTGAATCAGCCCCGGCGCTTGTAATTAATTAGATCAGTGATACATATCATAAGAAATGACTCGGGATGAAACATTGCAATGCTTACTGGTACTATCCTTCGGTCAGCTGGATTGAGGATCCTGTTATGGACTGTTTAGGTTACCAATTCTCGTCATGGTACAGAGATTGTGCATAGAATATTTGTACCACTAATATAATATCAAGTCATAGTTTTTATCTGGAATTCGATTAGAACTTTTAGATGTTAGAAAGGTCATCAAGCAAGCAACTTACCAAGGAACTTTTTCCAATTAACACTAATTCCATAGGGTCTGTATTGGTCTTGATGCGCCCAGAGTCTCTCTAGCAGGTCTAAACCTTGTCGAATATTTGTAAAACCAGTGAGCCGAATCATTCTTTTTAGAATATCACGAACTTGTTGCTTCTGAGAAAGATTTATAGCGCCACATCCTGCAGAAAATGTGGGGAAGAAAAGAAGCACTCCAGGACAAGGTCCGTCGTGAAACCCGACTCTTCCAAGGAGTACTAAAATCTGGTCAACGAGGGTCCGGACTTCTCTCGTTTTTGGTGGAAGTCCTCGTATTTGCAGATGAATCTGTAGTATTGCGGCAAGATGATAAGATTGGTTGATGTCTACTTGTTCTCGGTTGTAAACATGCGGAGTCTCGTAAGCTGTTGCGTTGTTTGTGGAAACCAGGGTTGTTAACTTCTCCATCAACTCTAAGGATCTGGTTTCCAGATGTACAGGATTGGTTGAAGCGATTTTGTTTGCGAGACTGGCCTTCTCATTGGCCAGTGCTCCAATCTCAGAAAATACGTAGATAAGTTCGGTAGAATACGACGTGAAGTCGTCGATGTCTGAAGCATCGCTGCTTTCCCTGATCATGGCAAGTGCTTGTTTGTTAGCACAAACACTTACTGGACTACCCGAAACGTTGGATAGAGCAACGAGTGACACAAAACATCTTGAAATGAATGCTCTACTAGAGACTGGGGAATGCACTGTCCAGATGGCCGGTTGCCCTGCAAACAGAAGAGCGGCCCCCTCCAAATGCCACCGCCACGAGTAATTCTTCTCCCTGCCGGCCACAAGCTCAGAATAACAAAGCATTAAAATAGACGCTACTAGACCTTCGGTCGGTAGTTCTGAAAGTGCTGTGCGGATGTGTTTGACTGAGAGCACCTGTAACCTGGAAAGCTCCTCTAAGTTCTGCACCAATCCAGAATTGGCTCGATGTACGGCGGCCAAACTTAGAATGCTGTACATTACTTGGGTGTCATTGGCTGCCAGTGGTAAGAACGTTCTGCAAAACTCAGTCTTGATATTTTTGTCACAAGAAAACGAGTCGGCGACATGCAAAAAGTAGTTCAGGAGAGAGGTGTAGGCATGGGAGAGTTGCGGAAATAAGGCCATCCCCGCCGTTGACAAGGTTACATTTTTGGAATTTAAAATCCCAAAATGCTCTGTGTATCTGTCGGTGGCCTGTTCTCTGTTGCCACCTGTTCCAGGGATATGTGAGCTATCCGCAACCCTCTTGGGTAGATTGATGCCGTATACAAATGGCTTGGTGCTTTCAGAATCATCTGTATCTCTCATCAGCCTCATATGGTTTGTGTGATATCACGGACATTACCTGGTGAGGTGGAGCATACTCGGATCACCGATGCGTAACGAGTACCGGTACCCTGCATACACTGGCCAAATGCCGATTTAGCAAAATCGCGACCACCCCATGATAATTTCATGCCGTATACACAGTTTCTGCCAAGTTTCTGGCACAAACCACAGCTGGGGCGTCCCTCATCGCACTTCCGGTGATGTTGCCGGCATTCCCGGCAACCCCCACGAGACCGTGGTAACTGTCTTTTTTTTCGTGGAGGCATCGACATGTCATCTGAACCTGAATAGGAAACTTGAGACCAGTTGAGAGGACTGAAAAGAAGTTGTATAAAATTTTATCAGAACAGAAGGCGTCCCAAAGCGCGGTGAAGAGAGGGGCCAAGAAAAAGCACTAATCTATATCAGGAAACTTTAGACCCAGACCATTTGATTGGTCTCTTGCGAATCTTAGTGGCTTGTCGAAGTTGGGTGACGTTTCTAGCCCACTCTGAAGGTTGGCCCATGACCAACCCGTTCTGGACCCGGATGATTGAAATGGCTCCATGTATCTTTGTGAATGAAGCTGATGGTTCAAACTTTAGTCTGGGCGCTACTCCGGATCAGGAATCTCCAGACCAACTTCGTCTGGTTGGGCGAGACACACCGTTTTCTGACAGTCCGTGCTTACGGAGTGGAGAGCTCATTGACTTGTTCTACGGCAAAATTCATGCAAGTGCACGCTTAGCCATTTCGATTCAACCTTGTATTCTCTCCAAAAACTAGAAACTCGTGGCGAATCATTACGTTCACACCCTTGAATATTGATTCTCATTTTTATCAGGCTCTTCCACCATCTCTAGCAGCTCTTGGGTCCTTCCCGAAACACTGCTCTGTTCTATTCCATCCTTAGCTGTCTAAATCATCTCACCAGCGGTGAAATCAATGGCTTCCTGAATGGCACGATAATCATCTTGAATATCAGCTCTAAAAGAACCCAGACCGCTGCTGTTGATGGTGAGTTTGATCTTTTTCTCAAAGAACTCCCACATTGGAAGCTCTCACACACCGTTAATCCCCTTTGCTTTTTGATTCGAAATTGGGCAAATAGTGACGAGAATTTGAGATGTGACAGGTCTTTCCAAAACCACATCATCCTCAATGGCCCTCCAGTCGTGGTCAATAAGCGTCGCACTCATGTCGAGAGCGAGGCCAACATAGCTAACCAGGGCGTTTTTTGTGGCATGTGCACCTTCTACTTTGCAATCTCGTAAATAGGTCTGAAGATGGTGGCTAGGAGGTAGATCTAGGCGCTGTATAAATACATCCCACAAATAGTCCTCCTATCTTTGGAGAGCCCTACCGCGTTGGTCTTGTGGAACTGCTTCAAACCAGAGACAATGGACAAGTGGCGCATTATTTCGAAGAGGAGACCGGGAGACCAGGAGACAGCGAACCCTCCAAGCACCTATGGAGCTCTACCTTGGGTAAAGTTTCAAGAAGGTGATGGGGTAGGTGATTTGCAGAAGTCCAACTTCACAAGTTGGTGAGAAGTTGGAATATCAGATTTCGAGGTCAAGAGCAGGTTAATTCATAACAAAGCGCTTCAATACAGTTACTATATTGACCCCTTTCCGTTTCAATCTATCACACACCCTTGCTACTCACTCAAAACTGAACAGGCTCCTGTTGTGGGTCGCCCCGGTTCAAATATCTGGATCAGTGCAAGTCCGCCCCTGCTATTCTCTGCTCGCCTAGTTTTTAAATCTGATGCTACGGAGTGCAGCGACTTGGGGCAAACCCAACCGGCGACCTCCGGCAAGCTCTTTTGCAGTCTGTGAACTTATTTAAACTGCGATTTCCCTCCTTTTCTGGAAGATATCTCTGCTTGTCTCAGTTTCACTCCAATTCTTCAATTTTAGGCATCCAGAATCACATTACCACACCAAACTATTTATCACCAATTGCAAGATGGCGCCGAAGAACAGGATTATCATTGATACTGACCCAGGCAAGATGACTCTCTCTTTCACTTCTCAGCCACTGCTGACCAGATCACAGGCGTCGATGACATACTGGCCATTTTGCTAGCGCTGGCTTCATCACCCGATGATCTTGAAGTAGTCATGTTATCTATCACCTATGGCAACGTCCCCTTGAAGGGATGTCTTAAGAATATCATCTCTTTGTTCCATGTTCTCGACAAGGAAATGCAATGGCGCCGAGAAAACGGAATTCTCGAAGGGTATGACACTCTGAAGAAATATAGGCCAATTATTGCAATGGGAGCTGAACATGCTTTGGAAAATGAATTCCTTGCGGAGGATGGATTTCGTATGCTCTGCTGTCTTTTAAATGCTTGAAAGCTGAATGCTAAGAATTTATTTTAGATGGACGCGATGGTTTGCATGGAGTTCACGAAATTGTAAGTCATGACAGTGTCCTGGCGAGGCGCATTTGTAGCTCTTCTTACTGACCTGTTCAAAGCATCCTCATCTATCACCTTCGGAAACTTGGATGTCTTTATTCCATGAAGAATTGCGAACGGGCGAATCTCAGACATTCTATTCGTACTTCACACCTTCAAAAACACCCGCACATTTAGAAATTCTTCGCCTTCTCAGGGATGAGCCAGAAGGTACCATCAGCATTTGTGTGGTTGGTCCCATGACCAATGTTGCACTGGCAGCCGCAGAAGACCCAGAGGCATTTCTCCGCGTCAAAGAATTGGTTGTCATGGGGGGCGCTGTCGACTGTCCCGGAAATATCACTCCAGGAGGAGAGTTCAATACGTATTCCGACACAATCGCGGCAGCCCGTGTTTTTGCCTTGACGTCCCTCAACCCGGCATCAACTATGCCCAACGTCCAGTACCGGATGACAAATCTATCAAATTACCCGGAGCAGCTATCTAAGCAACTGAAGCTTAACCTGTTCCCACTGGATATTACAACCGCACATGTCCTTAGAAAAGATGCGTTTGAAAAGTTTATTGTGCCACACTTTGAAGCCGGAAGCCCATTGGCAACTTGGGTCAAGACATTTTTGGATGGGACATTTCGGAAAATCGAGGAGCTTTCTGGCAATGTGTCAACAAACCCCGGTTTACAGCTGCATGACCCGATGACGATCTGGTATGTTCTTACTCAAGATGATCCGAAGTGGGCCATATCCGACACCGGTCCTGAGGATATTCGCATTGAAACATCCGGCCAGTGGAGTCATGGCATGTTAATCAGGGACCGCCGAGGAATCAAGGGGCCAGGGACAGATGAGGTTCCGAGTGATGAGTATGGCTGGTTAAGCAGCCGACGAGGCAACAAGATTCACAGGTTCGTGAGCACGCCTGGTAAAGATACCCTTGGGCTCCTTTTGATGGAGAAAATTTTCGGATCTTCATAGGTACAAATAGTCAATCCAGACTAGCAGAAGATTAAGCCCCGCGAACCAAAATTACCTTGTCAACGTACAAGCGCCAATCATGTTTTGCTGGTTACTGGAATATATGAATTAGTATATGTTTGGTGTCATTGCCAAAATTCATCATCCAAAAACATGTGATGGATAGATATTCCCATTGCTAGATGCTGGCATTTCGGCTCGAAATCAGCTGACAGGGCACATGCTTCTCTTATTTGTGGATCTTTAAAGCACCAAATCTTACTCTCAAAACAGCAGTCACCCAAAAGAGTGCTAGCGTTGGAGATTGGGCCCACCAAGCTTACGTACAGCAAGAGATAACGTCTGACCAGGCCCGTCGTTGAATTCATTGCAACTCGCTGCTTCAGCCCTATTTCCCAGGCGCATGGTCAGATAAGTACGCCTGCGGATATAATCTCCCAATGAAGCAGCTTGATGAAGGATCGGGCCCACGTACGCGGAAGTATCACACGCGCAGTCGAGTGGGATGCATCTCGTGTCGAAGGCGCCATAGGCGATGCGACGAAACTCGCCCAGTGTGGTAAGCTACTTCCCTTGTTTTTCAGGCAACTGATAGAGTACACTAATCTGGGCGAGACCTTAACTCTGCCTGGATAGCCGATATTTCGGAAATGACGTGAGACCACACCAAGCTGACTATAACCCCAGCAATAAATGCACCAAAGCCGGCACAGAATGCGAGTACCCCATTCCAAAAGTGCCGCTTCGGGAGCGCAAAAATATCCAACTTCCAGGCGAGCAACAGCCTTGGGCTGTTGCCTCAACCATGGCCAAGGCTGTGCAAACACTGTCAAACCCACTGAAAACCACCGTTGACCTGAACCCAGTTGATCCGTTTGATTGCTTACCAGTTGAAATGCCCTTGAAGTCAAAACAACTTCTTCATTATTGTAAGGGTCCATTGAACATGGACTTTTGTACAAGACTCCAACGGTTAACAATTCCATTTAGTTTTTACATTGGATGGCATTCTCCATCCCGACACCTGCCCCTTAGCTAAACAGGTGGGAATGTAAGTTACTGTAGAAATTCGCCCCGTCTCACTCCAATTAACTGGATTCAAAGCGCCCCATTTGTCGTTCAAAGCCCAAATAACCTTCGTTACACCTTGCTCGTGGCATCTTTGCACTACATCTGGCAAGCTGGCGATATCAAAACATACAAATCGACAGCCCTATTCCATAAGATTGGAGCTATACAATCTCTCAACAAGCTTCTCGAAACTCCGCAAGGGACGGGAATCACGACCCTCATCAAGCATATCGCCACGCTCGCTCTAGTAGAGGTACGTCGTCGGCTACAATAGCTGACCCCAAAAGCAAAGTCCTGCTTGGTTCTCTACTTCATTTTCTCAGTTCTTACCGGTTTATCAAGGGTATTGTCGGTAATCTATCCATTGCAGAAGCACACATAGATGGGTCAATGACTCTATTGGAACTGTATGCACCATTACACCATAAATCGGCTACAATCCCGATGGGGTTTGACGAAGAGTTTGCATACCGTTATTTGATCCTGTGCGTGCTGTTTTGTGACAAATCGACATGTGCTCATTGAAACTATAGGGCTTATAACTTTATCCATTCGATGAGAGGAAGGATGCAAGCAAGCGCTGACCTAGGCGAATTGCTTGGAAAGTTCGTCACTGACTTTGCTCAATTCGTTTCACTGGTGTCCGAGTGGTTTTTGGAAGATTATGCCTGTCTACAAACCCATCTCAATGCCATGGCCATGTTTCCATTCTTCTTTGCATCACTTCCACAGCAAGTCAGTTTCCGCCATATTGATGCATCTATATTTATTGAATGCTTGAGATCAATGACAGAAGGCATCCATGTTAAAGGTCGGAAAGGATATAATCGCGACAAGATCTGGAAACAGATGATGTCCGGAATCACTGGACTGCAATTTGGCATTTCCAATTCTCACGTCTTATCACTACATGAAAAGCAAGTATCCGACCAGGCTTTTAGTCAAAACTTTACTTCCTGGTGCGGCATTTCCATTACTTCAGGGTTATACTTGAATTATGTTCTGGGGCTTTGGAATGCGGGCGTGCCAATTGAGTACCGCCTCTTTCGACGGTTACTCATCACCTTGACCAGAGATCTTTCGCGGTACAGGTACAATCTAGCGGATGCATCGTCGCTATGGTTCTGGGAGCATTTTGTTGGGGCCTATAGCGTTATGAGGCAAAAGCGCCAAGGCTTTGATTCTCCGCTACGAGCGGCGGAGGATTACTTGACTAGATCAATTCGACGTTGGAGCAAAGACGCAGGTATTACACGATGGGCAGAAGCCCGGAAGAGGCTCTCCGAAATAGCCTGGCCCATTGACCATTCAGAAGGCGTTGCACAACAAGTTTGGGAACAATCAGTTGGATCGAGGATTTTATGTATGCATGGTATGGTCAAAGAATTAACATAGTTGACGTTCCAGCTGAGCGACATGTCAAGGAAAGTTTTACAGAGGATTACCAACAACATTGTTGCTATCGACGAAGAATTCAGCTGTATATTGAGAAGCCACAGGGTATATCCAACATGATTTGTACACCAACCACAAACAATCAGAGTGATTCACAGGAACTTTTTATCTTATTTATCGTGGACTTTTATGACAGTAGTCATTTCGAATTTCATTGTAAAATCAAGACTTTTATGTCCTTGAGCTTGCCCATCTGTGAGATGGCTAATTAGGCTCTTGTAGGATTGACGTGGTATCTTCTTACTTTCCCGATTCACTCTCCTCCTCGCTGAGACCAAAAAACTCAGCGAAGGCTTTATTCTCCACATCCGACTCTTGATGTCGGCCACCAGTCTTCTTTGCCGCTTGTCGGCGGAAGTAGATCCTCTTTGCCCACTTCCACGCTTCAACACCCCCAAAGAATAGAGCAGCGCTGATAAAAACGATGCCCCACTCCCAGTCGATGCCCACATGCTTGAAGACAACCTTATTGATGACGGGAATATACAGGGTAGGGAACAGCGTAACGAATCCGATGATGATGGCCCAGAAGAGGAACTTGTTGCGCCAAACGTCAATCATCCACTGTGTAAAATATTTCTTGCTGCCGGGCTGCATGCGGAAGAAGGACCGCCGGCGATCAATCATCTCCCAAGCCAAGAAAAGCGCGAACCAGGTCAGGCAGGCGAAGGTGGTGGCGCGGGCGCGGAACACGGTTGTGCACGTCTCATTGAATGAGTCGTTGCAGCCACTGCCAAGCTCGCCGTCACCAAAGCCGAAGACGACGAGGGTGAAAGACGCCAAGCAGAGGGCGGTGATCCACAGACCGTACACAACCATGTCAACGAGAAACTCGGTGTCAAAGATGCCGGACTTGAGGCTCTGTGGCGGTCGGGACATGATGTCGGGGACAGCACGCTCGAAACCAAGACCCATATCAGGCATACCTGGTGGCGGATTAGCGACGGTTCGGCGTTTGCACGTGGGGAAAGGTCTACTACATACCTGAGGTGATCATAATAATCCAGACGATTTCAACCGGGGCCAGCGGGAAGACAGACAAGCCACGGCCATCCTTGAAGGCAAGTCCGACAAGTAACGTGCCGGCCTGGGCAATATTTTCAGCCAGCACGTGAAGCACAAACTTTTGGATGTTATCAAAGATGCGGCGGCCCTCCTCGATGGCAGCAACAATACTCGCAAAGTTGTCATCGGCCAAAACGATGTCAGAGGCCTCCTTGGCCACGTCACTGCCGGCCAGTCCCATGGCAATTCCTACGTCTGCGCGTTTTAGGGATGGGGAGTCATTGACGCCGTCACCAGTCTACAGAAATTGTTAGTTTTTTGTGTCTTGCCTTTTCTACTTGTTCGATGAGGGATTGTTCTTACCATGGCGCAAAACTTCTTCCGTCGATGCAAAGCCTCAATCATGCGGACCTTGGTCTGAGGTGCACAGCGGGCGATAACGAGGGGAAGGACAGGCAAAGCGTCGACTTGTTCGTCGTCCAGGGCATCGAATTGGCTAGCTGTCATGACCATGACATTTGCCACATCCTGACGAATGCGACTCATGTCAGTTGGTAAAATGCCAACCTCGATGGCAATAGCCTTGGCAGTCTCTGGGTGATCTCCAGTGAGCATGTGCACCGAGATACCTGCCCGGTGGCAGCTCTGAACAGCGGGCTTGGACTCTGGGCGAGGAGGGTCGTAGAGGCCAATAAGACCTTGGAAGATAAGGTCCGATTCAACAGCGTCACGGTCCAGCGAGTCGGTGCCGTTCGGGTCAACGCCTTCGTACCTCTTGCTGGCCAGAGCAAGGACACGCAGACCCATGCCGGCAAGGGCCTCCATGTTCTTCAGCGCTTGGGCCCGGAACTCATCCGTCATCTCAACTGTCTCTCCATCATCCTTGGGGCAGTAGCTCGTGCAAATGTTGAGCAGGCGTTCAACGGCTCCCTTGGTGAAGACGAAACGTTCATCGGTCAATTCAGACTTGAAGATGACAGACATGCGCTTGACATCAGAGTCGAAGGGCAGCTCGGCGATTTGAGACCACTGGGGCTTCTCTCCATTGGTAAACTGCAATCTGTTCATGTTGAATCGGGAAGCAAACACCTGGATAGCAATCTCGGTGGGATCTCCTCTGGCATGCCATTCGCCTTCCAGTTCGTGCACGGTGGCGAGGTTTGCCAACGAGGCGACGCGCAGGTAGTCAGGCAGGGCCTTTGCGCTGTCATTGAGGAGCTGGGAAGCCTGGGCCGGTGTTCCGTTGTTGGCACTGTCGCCCCGCGAGAATCCCATCTCATGGGGCTGCTTTGGGCTGAACAAGAGCTCGCCGGCAGTAGGGTTAAAGGGCTGAGAGGACGTGTCGACGGTGTAGGTGCCCTTGGATGGGATCCAGGCTCGACGAGCCACCATTTTGCCTTGTGTCAAGGTGCCAGTCTTGTCTGAACAGATGTCTGTAACGGCGCCCAGGGCTTCCAGGGACTTGAGGTTACGCACAATGACGTTGCGCTGGACCATGCGCTTGGTACCAGCAGCCATGGTGATGGTTAAGACGACAACAAGTGAGGCGGGTATCATAGACAGACCAGTAGCTACAGCGTAGATGATGACCTCTTGTTCCGATGTAAACTTGTTTGCACCGAGAACGATGATGGCACACACAACAGCAATTCCAAAAAGCAATATAGCAAGCTTAGAGAGCTTCTTCTGAAGTGGCGTGCCAACATTGACACCAAGAAATCGACCGATAGCATCCGTAAGGGTTAAAGTGTATGCCTCCAGGTAGCGATGGGGCTTTGCGCGACGACCTGGTTTTCGCTTCACCGGTCGGACCCTCGAGTCTTTCTTTCGGAGAGCGCTCGCAATGGCACCGATCTCAGTGTATGTGCCGGTGGCGAAGACGATACCTTTTGCGCGCCCCTTGGTCACGGTGGAGGAACTGTATGCCACGTTGAGGCGGTCGCCGGGTCCGGTAGCGTCGTCAAATACGGCCTTCTCCATTTTACGGACCGGGAGGGACTCTCCCGTAAGAAGTGCTTCATCCGTCTCGAAGTTAACAGCCTCGGTAAGTCTGTGGACGCCAGGGTTAGTTTGATGAGACCAAGAGGGGAGGAGGTAAGGGGCTTTGAGGCTACAAACCTAATGTCAGCAGGGATTGTGTCTCCTGTCTTCAATTCGACCAAGTCTCCGATGACAATTTCTCCAGAGGGAATGACTTTGGCGTCACCACCGCGGACCACGGATGCGGTGGGGGAGCTAAGCGAGCGAAGCGAATCCATTGTCTTTTCTGCCGAGTACTCCTGAAAGAAACCGACGACGACGTTGAGGAGGATGACAACGGCAACAACGCCACCCTCAATCCAAGACTTGATACCAAAACTAACGGCCATAGCGAGGATGAGAACAAGGGTCATGGCATTGGCAATTTGTGCCACGACGATCTTCATGGGCGATACACCTTCGCCATCGCCCAGATCATTTGGGCCAAACTCCCTCAAGCGGGTTGCGGCTGTTTCCTCCGACAAGCCATCAATGGGCGATGTCTGAAGTTCCTCAGTGACCTGTTCGAACGTCAAGGCATGCGCCGGTCGGGTCAACGGCCGATTGGCTTGGCCGGACACGTGGGCTTGCGAGGACGTTTTGTCCGTCCCCGACGCCATGTTGCAACTCTTGTGAGAATGTCTCGGATCCAGGTGGCAGACAGTCGATTCTGTCGCAAGGGAAAGCCAATGACGAGAAGCAAAAGAAGAAAAAAAAATGTTTTAGGGGCCGACGAGACAAGTCAGACAATAGTCATATAATTGATTGAACACGGCGAGGCACAATGAGGATGAGGAACGGTATCTACGCTGCACGACTTGCAGAGCCTGCCCGGCCCTTTTATCATCTTGACTGGGTCTGGAGATGGCTCAACGGCATATCCAACTTCCCTGCACGGACATCTGTGTGGGTTTCTTGGCATTCCGTATGCCAAGCTCATGATTAGCAAATTACTGGTTGCGCCGCCGGCTACGCGGAATGGTTGAGGAACTGGGTCTGGCATCAACAGCCGGAGGCCATGCTAACCCTGGCCGGCAATGAAGCTGCAGCAACGTGACAGCAGCGGCAATTGGGCATGATGAGGCAACACAAAGGGTGTAATATTTGGGCATCACGCAGAGCAGAGGGTGTTTTTTGTCTTAGATTGAGTCACCCTCAGCGGACTCTTCTGTAACTGACATGTGGTCACCAATGGCCCATCAGAGTGACTGCGACAAAAGCCGGATTGAAGATGCAGCACAACCAAGCTTTCTCGAGGTTCCGCCGGGCGGGGGCGCGTTCCACCAGGCCCGCTTTTCCTTGTTTTGCTCCGCCTGGAGGAGCGCACGCCAAGAGTTCCGCTGGGTGAGGTTGCAGATGCAACTCCGTGTGCCGGCGCGGGAGACGCAGCCATTGGCTGGTTGGGCGGAGGAGGGCGCTGGTCGCAGCCTGGTGGACGAGGCTGGAAGTTGGAAAGCGCTGTGATTGGCCAAGTAAGGTGCCTAGGCCAAAGCCCAACGCCCGGCTCAATCCGTGTACCCGGTTGGACGGACTGTGATTGGCCAGGCCCGGCTCACTACCGGTTGAATTGTTTCCGGCTGGGCCAGGCCTGATTGGCTCATGCTCGCTGCGTGTCCATGATGCAATGCACTCAACCCAACTCAATTCAATCATTCCGATACCGAGCACTTATCTTCAGATCAGCAATTCTTTCATGGACTGTGCCGCCGAAATATCTGCCTGGCACCCGAGAGTGAGCCTTCCCACCAACCTTGGGCGAGGGGCTGCCAACCCCACCTGCTCCCCGCTTTTCTCGCCCCCCCAGCCAAAGCTTCTCCCAAGCTTATCGCGGATCGCAAAGAGCTTCACACCACAGTGTGTTTTGTCTTTTTTTTTTTTTGCCCGGAAGCTAGTAGCTCCCTGCGATGCTTGCTACATCTACTCCGGACCCATGTTGCCATTAGTCCTGCCTCGGCCGCGCGACCCTGGATAAGCCCATGTCCCAAATGTCGCACTCTGTTCGAGACACGTCTGCCCTCAGTCAGTCAGCGCCGCCGTTGACACGCGCCCTCTCCCCCGCGTCCCTCTCGGGAGAGGAGAACTACTCTTCGAGAGAGGCTACCCACGAAAGCTCCCTTCCCGCCGCCAGCCAATACAATTCCCCCCAGCCGGCTGCGCGGAAGCGTCGCAGGATCGCCCGCGCTTGCGACGACTGCCGACGCAAGAAGATTAAATGCGACGGAGGCCGGCCGTGTGCGAGCTGCGCAGAGTTTAGTTCGGGTGAGACCTTTTGCCCAATTCCTGCTCTTCATGTCCCAATCGCCTTTCCCTTTCTTGCCGCCCTCTCCATCCGAACCCTCGCTGACTGACTGCCTCCCGTTTGCCGCTTGCAGAATGCACCTACGCGACCTCGTCGATCCGCGACAAGAGCACCAAGTCGAAGGAGTTTGAGGCTCTGGAGCAGAAACTCCACAGAGCGGAATTGCTTCTCCGCAGGTTCATACCGGACCTGGACCTCGACAACCCGACGCTCCAAGCCCAGAAGCCACCCCGCGCCGCCGTTACCAATGCCGAAAGCGGCCCCGCCGCCGCCGCCGCCGCTGTCGATGCGGACCGCCCGAGTTTCATCCAGCTGGTTGAGAGAAGCAGCCAGCTGGACATCACCGATACTGGGGAGTCTGCCTTCCACGGCATGTCTTCCGGAGCTGCCTTCCTGAGCCGCATCAGTCAGCAGTTCCCCTCCCTCGTCGGCTACGATGCGCGGACCCCATTCCTGCCTCAGCCTCATCGCCCGTTTCTCGCATCACCAATGGGCGGGCTGCCCGTATACTCTGCCAATCCCTGGTGGCAAGAAAATTACGACTACTCGAGGCTGCCGCCCCGAGACCTTGCCCAAGCCCTCTGCGAATACTCCTTCTCTTGCGCCTCCTGCATTCTCAGGGTGGTGCATGCTCCGTCCTTCTGGAAAGCCTTCGACTCGCTCTACAATGAGCGACCTTCCAAGTACACGCACGAACAGCGTAGGTTCGTCGGCCTTCTCTTCTCCATCATAGCCTTGGGTTCCATGTACGACGTCGATGAGAATGATCCCACCAACCCCGACCACTACGCCGTCGCCATGGATCGAGGGTAAGTTTTTCCCCGCGAGTCCCACCGTGCGTCCTCTGTCTGACACTCGCACCGAACCCAGGCACAAATTCTGCATTTCGGCACGGCTCCATCTCCAAGACATTACCGAATGTTGCGACATGACAACTCTGCAGGCTCTAGTCTTCATCATCCAGTTTCTCCAGGCCACCGGCAACCTCAGCGGTTGCCACACGCTGATTGGCATCGCCCTCTGTTCTGCCCTGCGCATGGGGCTGCACCGCCACCTGCCCCATACATCCATGACGCCGATCAAGGACGAGACAAGGAGGAGGGTCTTCCACACCATCCGGCAGATGGATATATATTTGGCCACCACGCTCGGCCTCCCGCTCATGCTCCAAGACAAGGACATAGACCAGCCATTGCCGACCGAGATTGACGATGATCACATCACAGAGGTGGCCATCCTCCCCACCCCGCCGGGAACCCCGTCATTCATTCAAGCCTTTAATGCTCACGCCAAGCTGATGCGAATCCTTGCCACTGTTGTGGAGCACATATACCCCCCCAAAGGCGCCGACGGAGGCCCAACAAACGTCATGTACAAGATCAGCTGTGCGCGCATCAGGGAGATTGAGAAGGACCTTCACGACTGGCAACAGCAACTCCCACCAACCTGGCGCCCAGGTCCAGAGGAGGATATGCAAATCACCCGGTGCGTGGAAATTCTGTCATTTGGTCGCCATGATATTTATGGGGACAAGCATGCGTGTCTTTTTTCCCCCTTGTCATGGCCTCCCCTTTTCGCTATCCTAACTTGACAGTCTTGGCTAACTTGGTTCAATATTCCCAGGGTCAAGACATTGTTGCGCTTCGCCTACGGCCATGTCCAGTTGATGCTGTACAGGCCGTTTCTTCAGTTTCACACCAACCAAACATCCGATTCCAAAGTCACTGACGAGAGACACTTGGCCCTCGCCATGACGGGCATCAACGTTTGTCGGAACATCATCCACATAGGCTCGGAGATACGGAGGCAGGCTGTCCTGATAGGGCCGTACTGGTTCATAACCTACACGCAGTTTTTCGCCGTGCTGAGCGTGGTTTTGTACGTGCTGAACTATCCCGACAAGCCCGAGGCGTCGGAGCTCATTTCCGACGCCAGGCTGGGTAGAGACACCATTTCTGGCCACAGCCAGAGGAGTCAAGCGGCGGACAGGGTTACCGCTGCTCTCAACGTCAGTTATTTATTTGTCTTGGGTGAAAAACAATTGTGTGAACGTCAGTGCTTACTCTTAAATATGTTGTAGTCCCTTTTTGATCAGCTTCCCAGCCAATTCAAGTCGGCAGCCCGCCCATCCCTTGGCAGCAGCCTTGGGCCAGCATCGAGTGATAAAACAACCACCCACATTCGGCCCCAAGCGGAGTCCGCCGCCCAGCCGCTGGCTTCGCTGGCCGCTCTGCGACCTCCTCCTGAGCAATGGGGCTTACACCCATCCACCGCGCCGAACACCCAACCCGCTAGGAACTACCACCATGTGCCTCAGCACGAGACCATGATGCACCCCATTCCCATGTCAACGCACCCTCTGGGCAGCGGACCCGGAAGTGTCATGGGCTTCCACATAGAAGATCCCTTTGCCTACCCCATCATGCCCGGGGTGAGCCTTGCCGACAATAGCTTTACCACACTACAGGACACGATGCGACTCCCTGTCTACAACATACACACGGACATGGAAGGTCAGCTCCTCTGTCTTCAAGATCCAATAACAGCGCCGTGAGTCCTGCTACCTCTGCTAACAACCCAGTGCATGCCTATTGACAATGCTGCTTACAGGGGCGAAACCGTTCTTGAGGGCGGCCTTTTCTAGGAATTCACAACATTTTACTTGTCTTTCACTAGAAGAGTTGGTCAGCTTCATCATGAAACATGACGCGTAATCACTATTCCGCAAGGTTGAGCCGCGCTGTCCCGCAACACAGCCCGGCCACACCAAAGTTCAGACCCTGGAAACGGATGTATGGTGGGGAGCACACGATTCCATCCTCTCTCATTTGCTGTCTCTTCGGAATGGATTCTCCGTGGCTGCAATTAACAATTTGAACTTGATGCTATACGCTACTAATGACATTCCACGCAACCGAACCATCTAATTCACGGCCATCTTGAAAATTAATTATGCACACCCAATGTGTTTTTTATGAGTACGCGGGTTCTGAGAGCTTTTGGATCTTTTAGGAACTTGTTTAGACTGTTGGGCGTTAATATCCTGGTTAGAAAAAGTGTGGACTTGCATGTACACGGGTTAATTGCACCCACATCCTGATGAAACAACCGCCATAATATTTTTCACATCTTCTTAAATGTCCTATCATATTTAAGACCATGGACTTGTCCAATGCAGTTGCAGTTTTTTACTACTGATGATCTGTGGCTTTCCTGAATTTTCTTCCTATTTGAATTGCCTCTTGCTCACGATGTCTTAGTTATTTCTCGAAAATCATCTTCAGCTTCAATGCCAAAAAAAAAAA
>KV875264.1:410100-428511 GCA_001879505.1 Calonectria pseudoreteaudii | reverse complement strand
AAAAAATAAAAAAAAAAAAAGAGGGGGGGGGGGGGGGGGGGGCATTATGAGGCAGGTTATATGGTGTTTATGCTACTTACAAACCCACTCTTGTAAATTCACCTAGCATTTCTGCCTTGGCAAATTGCTATGACACAGTTCTCATTATTGTTCGACGAGTATAGTATGACGCTTTTCAAATAAGAAGATATTTTATAGTGAGTTTTCAGCCAACTATAGACTAGAGGTCGTGCTACTAGACCCTTTCTGCTGCAAAACGGTGGGATTCGCGGATGATTGAGAAATGGGGATGATCTGCTGCCATAGTGGATTCGAAATCGTGTCCTTCTCCTTCCGCCATTAGTAGCTTAGTATCTACATTGAGAGACTTCAAGGTCCCATATGCCTCCTCCGAGAACCTTGGAAGACACATTTTATCTTCGGTTCCGTGGACGAAGCACGTAGGTGGGAACTTGTCTGAGAAAAGTCCACTTGGGTCCACACGCTGATAGTTATTGTCTTGCACGACCTTTCGAAGCCAAGTACCGTCTCGCAGGTTACTCAAAAGCCAAGCAGTCCTGGGCCGAGAGAAATCCGGGATTGGCTTTGGGTTACCAGGGACTTTTTTGAATGACGAGGGGGTGGCGGTGATGATTCCTTCGCTCATGATCTCATTGAGAAACCCGTCGGGAAAGTATGGGACCTTGGACAGGGGTTCTAGGGGGGAGTGCCAAAAGTCATCATTCAGGTTTATAGCCGGGAAGTAAGAGATAATTGCTTTGGGCGGTGGGGTAGCAGATGCCTAAAAGAAAAACGGTCGGCTTGATCAGCAAATGAATGTTATAATAGTGCCGTAATTAGTAGGTCGCCAAAGGTAGCCCAGAGAACGTACTAGATGCAAAGCTAAAGTGCCTCCGGCAGAGGAACCAATGACCCCGGCTCTGTTACCATCGACTAATACGCCAGTGTCTCGAGATAGGAGGCCGGGAAGCTCTTCGCGAATCCACGAGTAACAATGATGGATATCCGCAATAGGCCCTTCAAATAAGGATACTGTTGGACAGTGGCGGTAATCTGGTACAATAACCACAAAGCCAAACTCATGGACGAGTGAATCGAGCCGGGCCTTAGATATCGCTGCCTTGGACCCAGCTACAAAGCCACCCCCATAGACCAACATAACTAAAAGAAAACATGATTAGTTTTGGCTCTTTCAGTATCCAATAGGCTGGGAAGAATTAGGTGAGTCTTCTTACTAATTGGTTTGGCAACTTTATCATCGTCATCTTTTGTTGCAGACTTGTAGTAAACGTCCGCGTTCAGAACTGTGCCACCCTTTAGGGTACTGTAGGCGTATTCTCTGACTTCCATAATGTATAGTGTCCTAATAATGATAGAGATGCTTTTCAAAACTTGGAGTCTATCGCATTAATAAACATAGGGTAGGTAGAGAACAAATAATAGCAAGAACTTGGATGAGTGGAGTCAGTCGGAGCCGGAGGTGGAGGTGGGGTGGAGATGGCGTTCAGTCCAGCACCACTCGACAAGCCGATACCACCAAACACACCGAGTGCTTAGAAGGGCCTTTTTTTCGAGTACGAAGTGGAAAGCCGGGCGGAAAATTTGACAAGGCATCCGACAGTACTCATGCCGAGTTCAAAACGAATTCCAAGACTAGGTATATATCGAGATACACAGCCATCAATATCCTATTGCAATCATCGACTTAAGATACTTCCAATATTATCTTCACCCAATTTCAACACCATCAGATCAAATACGAAGATACATAACGAGTCACCATACAATGGCTTCTCAAGAGCTCCCCGTTCACCAACTTAGAGCTTCGCTCTCTGCGTCCCGTGTTCTCATCCCTGGGGATGATGGATATGGAGATAGCCTCAAGAGATGGTCTGAAGCCGCACAAAAGCCAGCTGTAAGTATCCTAGTTCCGTCAAGACGGCCGATCTCAAATCTTTACCTACCCTGCTACGTTCCGGCTAGCGTTTTAATGCTGACATGAGCAACTACTACTCAGGCGGTTGTTGTTCAAGTGACCAATGCCAAAGATGTTTCCAAAGCATTGTTGTTCGCTCAAGAGCATGCACTCGACATTGCAGTGGTTGGCGGGGGCCATTCCACCTCTGGGTCGTCCTCAACCGACGGTGGACTAGTTGTAGACCTAACTAAGATGCGAAATGTCACAGTCGACTACAATAACAAGGTCATTAAGGTAGAAGGTGGCGCAATTTGGGAAGATGTTGACTATGCTGCCGCCAAGTACGGCCTAGCTACGGTCGGTGGCACCGTCAATCACACTGGCGTTGGCGGCCTCACCTTGGGTGGAGGTTACGACTGGCTAACAGGAAAGTACGGGCTGACGATTGATAACCTCCTTGGGGCTGAAGTTGTGCTCGCCGACGGCAGCATTTTGCAAACCTCTCAGACCGAGAATCCCGACTTATTCTGGGCGCTGCGAGGAGCTGGTCAAAGCTTTGGTGTTGTCACAAACTTCATCTTTCGCGGATACGAGCAGGCAAACACCGTCTATGGAGGCTTGCTCGTCTTTCAAGCTGACGCTCTGGAAAAGGTAATCGACTTTGCCAATCGGCTGGTTGAGACAACCCAAGGCCAGAGCGGCATGGTAGTCGGCATTGGCGCCCCAGCGCCAGCACGCAAAGTGAGCGTCCTCGCCATCATTTTCTATAACGGTGATGCCGTTAAGGCCAAAGAGTACTTTGCGCCAATATTCGACCTCGGTCCAGTTGTTGATTTGACACGGGAGATGCCGTATAGAGACGTTAACGCAATGCTCAATACCGTCTCAACCCACGGCGACCGAAAGACGCAGAAGGGCTCGGCCTTTTCCGCGCCTCTATCGACATCCCTGGCTAGGATGCTCCTTGATGACTATACGCAGTTCATTAGCGACGTGCCGGATGCTGTCAAGTCTATTATTCTTCTGGAGTTCTTCTCGCAGCGTGAGGTAAACAAGGTGTCCCAGACGGCCATGTCATTTGCAAACAGAGGCGAACACTACAACATCCTCTTTGGTACTCGTTGGTTGGATGCAAAAAATGATACAATAGCTAGAGATTGGACTCGTGCCATGGGACAGAAGGTCAATGCAGAGTTGAAAAAGCAAATGACTGGAGACGGTGTTGGAGAGTACGGAAATTATGATGGTACGTGGCATTTAATTCCAGCTGGTCCCATGAAGTCACCAGCTTACTTCTTCTAACCGAAAAGACCATTCGCTAACCAGGTTGTGTTAATTTCAGGAGTTGCTACGTCTAGTGCCCAACAGCTATTTGGTATCAATTATGATAGAGTGTTGGCGTTAAAGAGGCAGTACGAGTACGATCCTAAGAACGTTTTTCACAAAGGTGCTGGAAAGTTCTCTCTATAAGCCTAGAGTTTGATTGAAAAAATAGACAAAGGAAGTGCATTAGTGTAATGAGTGATCCAACAGTTACATAGTAATTATCTCTCCATGTGCCTGTCCTGAGTTTTACGAATGGTAGAGCAAACGTTTAAGTGCAAGGAGTAACCCCAGAGATGGAAGTCAATCCCGTCACTAAGCACACTTTAAGGCAATTTAAATACAAGCAGAGAACTTCCAAGATTCCCTCAGCAGCGAGGACAAGTTGGACTTAGCAGCTGCGAGAGTCGTTTGATGCTATAGGGTAACACCATGTTTAGGTTTTCGATTGCTGTTACGCGCTTTGGGTCATCACCAAGCCAACCCCTTTATACCTAACCAGTGGGGCTGAGACGCGAATTTAAGCCAATCGGCATTGCTGGAAATGTTTTAGATTTACTAGTCGTCAAAATATCTCTAAAAGGTATAGGATCATCGTGTTGTCGTTCTTAGCGCGAATTCCCCCACATTTTGGAACTGTTCATGGGTCATTCAGGCTCATCTTTCGCTTCCATCCCGTTCCTTGGCGTCCGCTTCCATGTCCACCACCGACTCTGAGTCTGCCAAGCCGCTTATCTTAGGCTTTATTCAAAAACTGCCAAGCTCAAGGCATTGTTCTGTTGGATAAAATAGATTCATGTGCCATCTGCCGTAAAATCTTTAGCCGCAAGTATGCCATATGACACTCGTTCTGCTTGAATTAATTGTTCATCCATCCCTCCCTCATACTGCAACCTTACCCCGTCACCTCTCCAAACAAATGAACAAACTGACTCCTAGGTTCCGGATATATATTGACACGAAAAACTAGGGATAGCCTAAAGCGTCATGTGAAAATGCACGAGGTCAAGCGCAAGCTTCGGAGAAAGTCTTGCGACCATTGTCAGAGGTTCGCTCCTTAGCCTTCAACAATGACTTAAGACTTGCTGACAAACTGCCCGGCTCAAGATCCAAGATCAAATGCTCTGGTGCCAGGCCTCAATGTTCGGCATGTGTCCGAAGGGGAGCCCCTTGCGAGTATCCAAACGCTGCGTCTAGTCCACGAGCTGGCGGCTCTAGCCAAAGCTCAGAACTTTCCCAGCAAGCAGATCGTCTAACTCCCCAAGAGGACTGCACCGAAGATTTCACGTCATTCCTTGGGCAAGAGACGCAAAATTCTCCCCGATTCTCATCCGAATCCTTCGCCGCCACTGAGCCTCACATGCTTTCAGCTTCCAACTCCCTGGAGGGCGATGGAGAAGGCAATTGCCTTGCTGAGGGAATGCCGCAACTAGAATATAATGACTTTTTTGTCAATATTGGCGGGCTTGATACTGACTGGATTTTCTCGTCATTCGACCCGTGCCCAAACCTCGACACTTTTGAGCTGACAGCCGACAACAGTATTCTAGCAGCGAGCAGCCTAACTGTTACCCTTCCCCTCAGTACTCAGCAGGCATCTCCTAATGCTCAAGAACCAGTAGCCAAGTACGACACTAAAGAGAGGTTGCAGCGGGACGATTGGCTCTTGGATTCTGCCGAGGTGGCTGACGCGCATTCATTAACGATCCCCCAACTCGGATCCATCAACGACCGGGCTATACGACCCGGGTCACACTTCCAGATACCGAGAGTAGAAGAGTCACAAAGAGAAAGAGTCAAGAGATCTGTCGAAATCCCTCTTGAGAGACCGTTCTGGAGGGCTGTTTCCTTGGCAAACTTCCCGAGCAAGGCAAAATTGGACAGTTGTATTGATCTCTTCTTTGTCAACTTCCGGCCGGTGGGTGAATCACAATCCGCGACACCACCTAAGCTAATTTTACCTTAGGCCATAAGCTTCATTCACCAACCAACTTTCAACCCGAATACCGTTCCAGAAGTCGTTCTTCTAGCAATCGTCGCTATCGGAGCTCGTTTTAGTAGCATGACCGGGGCTGCATCGTTTGCTAACTCGATCGCTGAACTCAATCGCCGTATGCTTCTTCTCATAGTGTGTACCAAAACGTTGCTATTAGGGCTCTTTGAGCTGTAGCTAGCAGTGGTAAACTAACAATTTTGTCTGCAGGGCGAACAGGACCCCCGCATCATTCGCTCGGAACATTACCTCACTGCACAGATTTTGCAAGCTATATATGCCCGTGCCAGTGGTCATAGAAGACTTTTCAATTACAGTAAAGATGTGAGGTCTATGCTAGTTCGGATTGCTAGACAAGCCGGCCTCTTCCAGGAGCCAACGCAGTCCGAGGACTCCTTTGACGACAGTGCCTCCAATGTGGAGAATCGATGGATGGCTTGGGTTGCCGCGGAGAAGCAGAGGAGGTTGGGCTGGGCGATATACGTAAGTTTTGGAGCTCTGCATGAAGCACTCTTCTGTTGATTTGGTGGCTGAGTGCGATCTTCCAGGAACTCGATGCCACCGTTGGTATCCTCCATAATGAGAGACCAGCTTTCAGCATGGGTGACATGGCGCTCGCTCTGCCTAGTGAGGCTGCGCGTTGGGACGCACCTACTGCCTACTCATGGATGGCACTTCATCCTTGGCAAGCCTCGCAGGATGAAAGAACCCAGTTCCGGGAGATGGCTCGAGGATGCTTTGATTCCAACCTTGCAGCAGGTCATCAACTTGCAGATGATCAACACGTGTACATTATGGTCGTAACACTGGCTCGGTTCTTGTGGTCTATCAAGGAACTCCAATCCTCTCCTCTAATGGATGCCGTTCCAGAGAAGTGGCCCCTTGTGGAACACAAGCGAACCCTCCTCGATAGACTCGACCAGTTTCTAGCGAGGACAGACATGGAAAAGGCCACCGAGGATGATGAGAGCCTACGACATAGTGTTCACATGGCCCTTGTCATTCATCTATGCCATCTGTATGGCGCCGGGGATTTGATGGACTGGCTGCCAGCTTTGCTCCGCGCCAGGGGCCAGCACAAAGAGGCCAGCACAAAGAGGCCAGGGCTCGGATGAGCAGATGGGGCTTAGAAGACGGAAAGAGAATGCGGGAGGTTGCTTATCATAGTGCCCAAATCCTAGCCCTCAGTAGGTCCTTTCCCTTCAATGTACCCACTGAATCATTCTACGTCTTCTATGCAGGTGGTGTACTATGGTGTGCTGCAACGCTGTTGGAGGGCCTTGATAACGATGCCCCAGAGAGGCATGGTGATGATGAAGAGTGTCCGGTTCTCTGCCTCGACGGCGGGAACATGGGAAAAGCAAATCATGAAAAGGCAGTCCAGCAGTGGATTTGCAAGGGGGGGAATTTTAGAGTGGGCCTCTATGGTGTACCAAATCTGGGGACCAAGGAGAGCCGGGCTCAGGTGCTTCAGGAGACACTGCGGATTTTGCGGAAAATGAGAGTTTGGGAGTTGTCTAATGCCTTTTCGGGGGTGGTGCGGCAACTGTTGCTGACAGAGTCAAAGAAATAAGCATGGTCAATTCATGAGCGAAGGTCTATACCTGTCTAGAACACGATAAGGCCAACTTGCACCGATTAACCTGATAGCAAAAGAAATCAATTATAGACCACCTTCGATGAGGCTGTAGCGTCTTCAAAGTCAAGAGATAGGATAAACCAAGCGAGCCCTTCTGATCTTCCCCATCTTCAATTCAGCCAGGCCTTTCACAATAGCAGCCAGGCCACCTTCCCTGATATTCGCTGGAATGGGCTGGATCTTGCCTTCGTTCAAGAGTTGTTCAGCCCTCATAGCAAATTTTGCCGCAAAGTTGGCATCCTCCTGCATGATAGGGGAGGTTGCACTTTTCGAATCTAGTGCAAAGGCTTTGCCTAGCAAAGTAAACGCGACGATTCGGATCGTTTTGACTTGTGAATTGTTAATGGCTGGCCCGCTCCGAGTGCAGGCGATGTATGTCCCGCCTGCTGGTTCCATCGCAGCGGCACAAATGGCCGATGAGGCATTGTCGGAAATACAGTCCACGGTGGCCAACCTTCTGCCCTCGGAAGCTTCTATGACGCTTTGAGCGCAAGATGGGCTGTGCTACGGATGAGGGAATAATGATTAGTTTGTGTGCCACCATGCGGTGTGATGTTGGATCACTATAAGGCCATGGCTCACATAGTCGAAGACAGCATCTGCACCGCATTGCTTCACAAAATCAATGCTCTCCTGGGAGCAAGCGGATATAACGTAGAGGCTAGACCTAATAATCATGGTCAATAAGCCATTGATTTTGAATTATGAGGAGAATGAGAGATGTAATACAACTTAGCCAGTTGGATTTGCATCGACCCAATGGCGGTGGCACCACCGTAGATAAACACTGCCGGTTGGGTCGGCTCGATCACAGCGGTATCCCCTGGATATGGTAATGACAGGTGTCTATACAGACAAAACCCCGCTGTGAATAGCGCGGTGGGTAAGGTTGCACACATTTCTGAAGAGAGGTCATCCGGAAGACGGATCAAGACGTGAGCTTGAGCGACTAAGCACTGTGCAAAGGCGCCGTCATCCGGCCTCAGGATGTTTCCTATCATATCATTGTCAGCGGAGTGGTGAAATTGTTCAATAGCTACCTGCCTCCTTGCGTCATGCCTGCTACACGATCTCCAACTCTGATCCTATCAACACTATCTCCAAGGCATTCGACAATTCCCACAAAGTCACACCCTAAAACGGTTGGATTGGAAAGAGCCTGGCGGTACAGCATCTTCCAATCTATGGGATTCAAGGCTACAGCAATGACCTTAACTCTCACCTCGCCTGAGGCGGGCTCGGGGACAGGGCTTTTGTCAACAATCGCCACACCCTGGCCAGTGTGACGGAGAACAGACCGTACGTGCATAATGAAAGCCTCTGAAAACACAAACCCAAAGAGGGAAGAAAGGACGGACCGTTTTTAGTGGTGGGAAAGAAGAGAGTCGACGAAAGAGACAACGAAACTACTAGTATTCAGTAGCTTCATGCTCCGTTGCCGCATCAATTGGATACAGACTCGCCCAACTGATCACTCGTCCTATGTGTCGGGAGGGAAAACTTGGCTGAGCGGATGGATCGGAACTAAACTTTGGTGAGTTGGTCAGTTCTAAGTTTGGAATTGATGCTCTCAATATTTCTTGGCCAGTGATGATTTATTGACCCACTCTGCACCTTTGGCTGGCTCAGGCGCCAGCTGTGTGGTGGACCGGAGAAAGCTGTGGATTACTCGGAGCTTGTTGTGGTGGCACCCGATCATGTGGACTCGACCTCCACTCATTTCTCCGATATTGTGAACCACAATTTGGTCATTCAACGGAACACATGACGAATTCTCGACAGATTGCCAAGAAGAGACCGAAAACACCTGTGCGCCGGCCAGATGATGAACTGCCAGTCTGGCTCTCGTCACAAACGTGACGAAGGGTAGGGTTTTATCCTCGGCAACGTCAGCCTGTGAACAGAGTTCCCCCAAAGCTATTTGAGACGAGTCAATCTGCCCCCCGAATTCCCCTTTTACATTTTATTCAATTTACAAACTAGCTCCACGACATGCCTTCAACCATGAGTTCCGGAACGGTAGGCGTGAGCCTTTTGGAATCCCTCCCCGGAAGTCTACCCAATGCTCAGGTACCCCCAAACACCGACGTGGAAGCAGTTGTAAACCAAATTCTCAAGAACTTCCCGCATCTCAAAGAGCACCATTTCGTAGATGAAGCTCTCTGGCGGGATACATATGCCTTGACCGGCACCATGAGGACATTCTACTTCGCAAGGTCGGTGGCATCCGAATGGAACACTCTCAGCGAGAGCCACGGCCTATCACCCGCACTTCTTGTTCCGGGTTCTGTCAGGATTTCCCATCTTGACCCCGAAACGGCGTGGATTGATTGCAGGATTACCTTCACGTCGTCAATTGTCGCAACAGAATGCTCCGGTATTGTTTCCATTGTACGATGTGAGGATGGCTCGTGGAGAATCTGGGTTCTGAGAACCATTCTTGAGCAACTGACCGGCACTTATAACGTGGACTTGCTTGATCCTTGTCGTTCTCTTACCAATGGGACGAATGAAAATAATCCCACCAGTCATTCACCAACTGATGGTACCCCGGATGTCACTGCAATGCCCGCCACTCAACTTCATTTCCAAGCTGTTGTTATTGGTGGTGGACAGAGCGGCCTTAGCACAGGTGGGCGATTGCAAGCTCTCGGGGTTTCATATGTTGTTATCGAGAAGAATGTGCGGGTTGGCGACGCTTGGCAATCTAGATATGAGTCGGCCCGTTGTAAGTCTGTGCCCTGATCATCTTGCACCCAGCGTATTAAAAATGGAAATTTTCATCGTCCTCCAGCTAATCAGGTTCCAGTGCATACTACTCGAGAGTATTGTACGTCTCTGCATTGTGATGTCCAGGATAGCAGGACGGAGTTTCAATAACTGACACACCCAAACCACAGCTCATTTGCCCTTTGAAAGAACATTTGGCCAAGATTATGGTGAGTATTTGGGCAAAGATGACTTAGCCAAGGGCCATAGAGAGTGGGCACAAAAATATGGAATTGTGAGTTCTTCCTAGCCATAAGCATCGGCAGCTGTGTGACGTTTTGTCTGATAACGAACTATTGTTTTAGAATATTTGGCTTTCGACTACTGTAGAATCTGGCCAGTGGGATGAAACAGCCAGACTCTATACTCTCAATGCCATGAAGCAGGGGCAATTGGTCCGGATTACAACTCAACATGTGGTGTTTGCGACGGGAGCAGGTTCTCAAACTCCCGTAATGCCAAATATTCTGGACAAAGTGAGCAGAGAACTATCTTCCAAGGGAGTATGGATTCGGACACAATATTGACTGGATTCATTAGGAAATTTTCAAAGGTGTCTTGTTGCACTCTGCTAATTACTCTTCGGCGCACGACTGGGCTGGAAAATCTGGCATCGTAATTGGCACCGCGAACACAGGTCAACAGATCAACCACTTTTACCTAAAAAGATTTTTTTCTTTTTCATTCTTTCGACTTCTCGCTCAAATAAATAACAAAAAGAAAAATAAAGTAAAAAAGAAAAGTTCTAACTACTTCCAATAGCACACGATGTAGCTGATGATATGCATGAAGCCGGCATGCAAGTCACCATGGTTCAGAGAAGCCGCACCTGTATGTTCCAAGCGACGCTCGCGCTTACATTGATACCAAACCTAACTGTTCGTGCCTTGAAATAGTTGTCCTCCCTGTCGAATTCATAAAAGATCGCTATGATAGTATGTCAAAGTAAACATACCTAAAAAGAGTATTACTGACCCCCGATTGTTGTGTAGTCGTTTACAACGACAAAATCCCGACCGAAATCAGCGACCGGGCCATGTTCAGTAATCCAGTCTCCATTTCCCGTTTGCTATCAGCCAGGTCTTTTCACTCCATGGCTCGGGCATAGCCAGAAAGATACGAGGCTCTGGAGCGCGCGGGGTTCAAAGTTGACCCATTTGGAGACATTCAAGAGGCAATCAACGTCCGCCTAGGTGGTCATTCCATTGACGTTGGAACATCTGCGAGGATTGGGAGGGGATTAGTACGATATACACACCGTACCAAAATGCCAAACTGACATCAGGACAGATCAAGGTCAAATCTGATGCCGCTGCGACGCGATATACGGAGAATGGGCTGGTATTCTCGGACGGAACCGAGGTCAAGGCCGACGTAATTGTTCTCGCAACTGGTTTTATTGGCAACCTTCGCCATCACGTTCAAAAAGTACTTGGTACCGAAGTCGCAAAAAGGGCGGGCGATTGCTTCGGCTTGAATAGTGAAGGGGAAATTTTGGGAGCCTTCAAACCATTGAAACGTAAACAATCTCCCCTCTCGCAACCGCAGCCCTATGGGTGTATAATGATAAAAGCTGACTTCTTTTTGAATAAAACTTGGACTGTGGTATATAGGTGGTGCGCTGGGTCATGCGAGGTATTACTCCCGTTTCATTGCCTTGTCTATCAAGGCAGACGTTATGAGCAAGCCACTTCCAGTCTATCAAGATTGTTAGATTGAAAGTACTTTGTTAGCCTTCTGAATTCTGAATTATGTGTGAATTGGAATAAAGTATTAAAACTTTGCGTAGAAGTTGTTCCCGAAGCGTGGCTTTGTTGGCCAGACGGACTCTTTTACCAATGGAACACAAATCAATACCGTCATAGGTATCTGTTAGAACAACAGTCAGTTGAAGGAATGACCTCACAGGAGGGCCAAAGGAACCCACAGGATATGGATAATATCGATCATAATACTCTTATTCTAATCATATAATTATTACCCACAATAGTAACACTATAACCCCTCTATGAGGGGTTAGATATAAAAAGAAGCTAGATATCAATGAATTTATTACCTAACCCCCTAGTAACTACTATTGACTCTATTATGACCTTAGCTATATCATTTAGAATACCGGGATTTACCTATACTAATTAATCTAAGTAGATAATATTTTTATTATCTTATAGATTAATAAGATATTAAATAAAGAAATATATTATTAAGTACTTAAAAGATCTAGTAAATAGACTTTATATATTAACTAAGAATAATATTATATTTATATTTAATTATAAAGATCTTAATTACCTAAGAAAGTATAATTCCTTCTCTATATCTACTATATAAAAGAACCTTATTACTATCTTATTAAAGTAAACTAATAGACTATCTAAATACAGGAATAAACCCAATAGACCAAGGAAACCTAACTACTCTTACACCTAACCACAATCTTAACCCTAATTATAACCTTTTTAAGCTATAATAATATTAACTGAAGAAAGAAGTAAGATCGAAATTACTAGTGATAGTACTTTAGATACCTCCTTTTATATTGATAACTATAAAGAATACTAAGAGAGAGTAAAACAACTTATAGAACTTATTTTAATCCCAAAGAAATACTAAGTATAAGTAAAATCTTATATATAAAGACTATACTATATTATATTTATACTAAAAATATATACTATTACTAAAATAAATACTAAAATAATATACTTTATAGTATTATATAAAGAAAAGAGTATTATAAGTCTATAATTCCTTAATACCTTCTAATAAGAATTTAAAAAATAAATAATTAAATATTAGAAAAAACTATTAAAATTAGTAATCCTCTATAACTTCCTCCTAAATAACAATATTAAAGTTAAGAAGAATAAAGATCTTATTACAAAGAATATATATAAAGTTCTCAGCTAGGATAGACTCTAATACTAGAACTAAAAGGAGATTAATAACTACAGAGAAAAAGACAAAGAATTCTAATTCTACTACTAATTCTCTAAATTTATAATAGAAATAACTAAAAGAGATAGTCCTATTCTAAAAGATAAAGATTAATAAGAACCTATAAGTTAATAACTAATATCTTTACCCTCTTAGAACTTCCCTCCCCTCTAAGATATTATATTTATCCTAAGTAAAATACCTTTCTAAAACACTTTACCTTACTATCTAAAAGATATATCCCGACAGGGAACTATACTATCTCTTATACTAATATAAGATATATAATAAAATATAACTCTATAATAAGAAATCACTTATTAATAAAAACAATTATAATACTCTAATAATCTATTAAATAAACTCTTTATAAATAAACAGGTTAATAATCTTAGTAAGATATATATTAAAGGATTAAAGTTTAATAGTACTAAATATAAAGTTTTTAACTTAAAACTTTAAATCTTTTATAATAAGTATTATATTATAAATATCAATAAGTTTATATATACTTATATATTTGAGAATATACTTACTAGAAATACACTAGATCTTTATCTAAGAATAATATATATAATAAATAAACTAATATTTTTTAACTAAATAATCAAAGAAATAAAATAAGAATTTAAAAATAAATAAATACTTAATAAGTACTATAAAGAATAACAAAACCTAAAGCTCTCTAAATAGCTACTTATATCTTCTGAAAAAGACTATTAAATAACTTTTAACAAATTCTTTAGATAACTCGAAGTCTTCCAAAAAGTATTACTAGAGATCACAAAAAGTAACTTCATAGTTTATATTTAACTCCTCATAATATACTAAAATATTAAAGACCTTATAAACATCTACCTAAACCCACTAGCAATATATATAGATATCTATTTACAAATCCACTATATAATTACTTTATTAAATAAACCAATAAAATCTATAAAAAATATCTCTATAATTAATACCTAATAGTTAATAACCGAATAAGTATATAATAAATATAAAGACAACCGACTATAAGTCTCCTTCTATAATAATAACTAAAAAAACAAGAATAACCCTCAAAAGAAATTATAAAAGAATAAATAATATTATATATATTTCAAAAATAAATACTATTTAATTAAATACACTGCTAAAGAAAGAAAAAAAGCATACAAAGAACACAAGAAAAGAGAAATAAGTCCTTCCTTAGTAAAGCTATATATACTATATATATAATAGAACTTATCGACTTAAATAATAAAACTAAAAAAAAAAAGAAGATACTAATAATAAAGACTATAATAAAGATTATAATAAGATATATACTTCTAATACTTATATTTATTTTATAAATACTATTAATATAATTAATTTATAATATATCTCTAATATTATAATAGTCTAGTCCTAAGTTTTACTGTTAAAGATAAAGGTAGGGCTTAGGGAAGCTTGTGGCTTGAGGTGAATAATAGGGTCTTATGACCTAGGCAATGGAAGCTGTGAGGGGCTGCTTTTATAGACTAGGTAATAAGATTATATTATTCTAATTGTCGGGTGGATATTGTAGGTCGGACTAGGTATGTTAGGTTTAAGTAATATAAGAGATAATAAATAGAGAATGTTATATTTAGTAATAAGTTAATTAGTTAAGTAAATAATTAAAGGTAATTAAGTTATATTAAAAGTTGAGTTATATTTTTAGTAATTATAATTCTTAAAGGGTTTAAATATATAGATTTTATTAGGGTAATATTAAAAGTAAAAGTAAGAGCTTTTTAGACTTAGTAATTACAGTGATTATAGTAATTACTTTAGTATTAAGTAGTAATTATAATTATAGCTACTTTAGTTAGTAGGTTATATAATATAGATATCTGTAACTAACTTTGTACTAGTATTAGTAGGCTGGCTTTTGGGTAGGTTAGCTTTAGACTAGATTATAATATAATGTTCTCCTCTTGAAAGACTTATCTTTAAAGCTAGTGTTTCTTTATATAGATTAGTATATTTTATTTTTTTTTTTCTTTTTTTTATATTAATATTATATTTAGTAAATTTACTTTTTATTATAAGAAACTTATAGTTATAATTACTAAAGAGAGCTATCTTAGTATACTATGTACTAGGTGTTTTACTAAGGGTTTGATGTATATTATTTAGCTAAGCTATTTTACTAAGTGTAGTAAGTGTATTTCTTCTGGATATAATTGTGATAGGGTTTATATCTCTGATATTGTTTGTGTGTGAAAAATTCTTCTCTTGGGTAGTAGGTTATTTTAGGTATTAATGCTTTTTGTAGTAGACTAAGATACTAAAGCTTGGGATAAGTTAGAGTGAGTAAAGTAAGAGACTAAGGAAGTTATATTAGAAGTGTAAGCTAAGTTAAATAAAGTAATTATTTATTTGACTTAATTATAGAAGTAGAAGTAATTATTAAAGGAAAAGAGGTTAATTTTCTTTAATTATATTTTAGTTAAATTAGAAAAGATAGAATAGGAAGAAGTTATAGTTGTTATTAGTAGTAAGCTTTTTTCTTTTTGTAAAGGAAGTCTTTTAGTTTCTTTAAATAGTATATAAGATTCTTTAGTAGTTTTTATATTTTTTTGTTATATCTTACTTATTTAATATGGTAGTGGATTTTCCTATTTATTAGACCTTTTTCTAAGATCTTCTTTATAGTATATTTCTTTTATAATTTAATTGTTAGTTTAATATAAGAGTTAGTACTAACTGAAATTATATTTGTTATTAGTTTAAGAAAGGAAATATAAAAGATTAGATGAATCTTAATATTTACTAGGAGGTTAAGTTTATAGTTATTTGTTGAGATTTTCTTTTTAATAGGGTAAGAGCTAAGATACTTAAGGTTAAGTTTTTTGTTTTATTGTTTTGTGGTAATGTTTTTAGTAGTTAAGAGGATTATATCCTCCTCTTTAAAGGATAGTCTTTCTATCTGTTTAGGGTTATAATATTTTTTTATTTGTATATAAATAAACTTAAGTTTTATCTTTATTTCAGTGTGTAGTTATTTTATTTGATTAGATTATAGTATTGTTTTGATGTTAAGTAGTTTATTTCTCTTAGTATAGAATATATTAGGAGTAAAACTAAAGTTAGTAAATGTAGGGGTAGTTTTGATATTTACTTGGTATAATATGTTGAGAGCTAGTTGAGTAATAGGAAGCTTCTTAATCTAGTTAGTTTACTTATAATTGATATAATACTGTAAATAGTATTTAATCTCTTGGTTCTGTCTTTCTATCTGTCTATTGACCTGGGGTTAGAAGGTAATAGTTAATTTATGATATAGTCTTATTAAAGCTATTAATCTTTATTAGAATTTAAATATAAATAGTTATTTATAGTTAAAGATAATCTCTTTTAGAAGTTTATAAGTTATAATAATATATTTAAAGAAGAGGTATGTAAATTGTTCTTTATTTGTTGTTTTTTTATAAGAGATATAGTAAGTAAATTTAGTTAAATGATTAATAATAATAAAAATAGTATTGTAGTATTTGCTAGTAATAGGATCTATTGATAGTGGTAAATCGGTGATAAAGTCTATAGTAACTAACTTCTATAGTCTTAAAGTAACTAGAATAGGTTATAGTTTACTATATAGTTTATATTATAGTAATTTTATCTATCAGTAAAGTAAGTATTACTTAATAATAATTTTTATCTTTTTTTTTATATAACTAAAAGAAAATATCTATCTAACTTATTTAAAGGTTTTATTAACTCTTTTATATCTATTTAGAGGATATTTATAGATCTTTTTAATTAGATTATCTTATAGTTTATCTGGAATTTGTAATTATAATATTTACTTATCTTTAGAGAGTAATTTATTGTACTCTTTAATCTATTAAAGTAATAGATTTCCCTGTTCTACTGAATATATATCTCTAAAGGTATTATTTCTTTCTTAGGGTAATGAGGTATTAAGGGGTAGTTCTTTAGAGGTAGCTTTAGAGGATTGCAATTACTTAAGTTCTTGTTGTTATAGGTTGTAATTCTTTGAGGCTATTTTAGCTTTTTTCTTTTATTAAAAGCTATATCTAAAGGTAGTATAATTTACTATTCTTTATTCTTTTTAGATAATAATAATAACTTTCTTAGTTTTAATTATTATTCTATTGATAGGTGTTTACTCTAGGTAGTTTTTAGAGGTAAATTGTAGTAACTTTTTTATAGTGATTATTTTGTTATTTTGGTAGTTAGTATGTTGATTGATAGTATTAGTTCAGGTGTTCTTAGTTTTTTTAATATATATAATATAGTAGTTAAATTTGGATAAGTATTTAATATATTGTAATTATTATTTACTTAGTTTTTAGGTAGTAGTAAAGTAAGTGATATTCTTATGATTAGTGAATATTGTGATCTTATATTAGCTTCTAAGGAGATATTACTAGAATTCTTTGAAAGTATTAATAATAGCTAAGAATTCTTTATTATAAATAGGGTAGTTAAATTTAGTATTATATAGTTTATGTAAGTAAAATACAATAGGATATAATTTCCTATTATTATCTTTTTGTCTGATTTAAGCTCTTAGAGTAAAGTTTAAAGAGTTTGTTTCTAATTTGATAGGTTAGTTAGAGTCGAATATTGTAAGTATAGGTTTGGTAGTGATTGTATTTTTTAATTAATTAAAGGCTTTTTGTGTTTTTGATTTTTAAATAAATAGTATTCTTTTCTTTGTAAAGGTAATAAGGAGTATAGTTATCTATTTAAAGTTCTTAATAAACTTATAGTAGTAATTAGTAAATCTAAGGAAGGATTGTATTTCTTTAAGATTGGTAGGTAGTTTTTAGTCTTTGATTATAGTAATCTTCTTCAGGTTTATTTGGATCTTATTATATGAGATAATATATCTTAGAAATTCTATTTTAGTAATATAGAAAATATTCTTTTTTGGTTTAACTAGTAGGTTAGTATTTTAAAATACTTTTAAAACCTAATAAATATATTACTTATGTTCTTCTTTGTTTTTAGAGAAGATAAGTATATTATCTAGGTAGTAGATAATAGAAATGTTTAAGTATTTATATAATATATTGTTGATTATTTGTTAGAATGATATAGGTGTATTAATGAGTCTAAAAGGTATTATTAAATACTTAAATAGTCTGAATTTTATTCTAAAAATAATCTTTTATTTATCTTTCTTCTTGATTTGTATTAAATTATAAGCTCTTTTTAGATTAAGTATAGTAAATACTTTTATTTTATATAGTCTATTTTTTATCTTATTAATAAGAGGTAAGGGTATATAGTCTTTGATAGTGATATTATTGAGTTATCAGTAGTTTATATAGAGGTAAAGTTTTTTATTTTTCTTTGGAATAAATATCATTAAGTATTTAGCTTTAGAGTTAGAGATTTATATATATCTTTTTTGTAGTATATCTTTAATATACTTTTTTAGTATATTAAGTTTTATTTAGTTAAAGTTATAAATTAGGAAGAAATAGGTACTTGCTCTATCTTTTAATATAATTTTATAGTCTTAATAACTAGGTTTAGAGAGTCTTATTATAAGTTTTTTAGTAAATAATTATTTGTAAATATGATATTGTTTAGGTATGCTCTTTAGATAATTATTAGTAAGATCCTTTTTTATTTTCTTAAGGTTTTAATTAAGTTATTAAAACTATATATAGAGATAAGTAATTATTTTTTATTATTATCTCTTTTAATTAACTTTGTGTTTATACTATATTCTTTTAGGTAGTAAAGTATCTATTGTATTATTATATGAACCCTCTATATAGTTAGTACTAGAAGTATAAGATCTCAAATTATTATTTATATTATTAGCTATATTAAGAGAGTACT